>WOXC01008544.1:0-107246 GCA_011680675.1 Gymnobelideus leadbeateri
CTCATTATTATTTCTAGAGAGCTTTTTAACCCACTGGAACCAAGAAGGCCTCTCATGTTTATTTTCTTTTTAAGTTTTTTTAAAAAAATTATGTAAATGCAAAATGCATTGTGTATCATGAAAATTCGCATCTTGGAACCAAAGGGTTAATTCTTATTTTTTTTTGTCTCTTCTTTAAAAAATTTAGTGTAAAAACTGCTGGTTTTTATATTTTCTGTAGTAAAGTGAAAACTCCTCAATTAGGAGGATTTTATGCAGTTTGACTGCACATTACCACATACTTTACAATACGTCCTTCCAACAGTAAGGAAATAATTGATTTCACGGTCACTGTCAGAAATGAGTGCCATAATTCTATTATGGTTACTGTTCATCCCTCAAAGACTTCTGGAAGGATGTTCAATGTCTTTCATTCTTACAACAGATATTAACAGTAGTACATAGTCCCTTAAGTCTCCAAAAGACATTTATTGTTAAGGAAGGTGCTTTATTAACAATTCTTCTGGCAGCACTAGTGAATTACAATATCCTTCAATATTATTTCTACCATAATATATACATTTTGACTTTCATGCCTCTAGAAAAACATCTACAGTACATTTCATAATATAAAAATATATTACAAATCTGCTGAATTATTTACAAGCAACGTTCTATTATCTCTATGCAACATTTTTGTCTCCATACAAGACTAACAAGTTACACAATTTTCTATTTCTTTAAGTTTAAAAAAAATCCATATGGCTTCTTGCACAATAAAAGCAAGAAAGTGATTTTTTTAATTTTCCCAAACCAACTTTGGTGCATAAAGAATTCAATTTCCAGATATGTAAAAAAAAAATTACAAATTTTCTTACATCAAAAGAAAATCAATTGCTTTTCTCATGAAAAAAAAAATCGGTCATAAAAGGAAAACACGGAGAGTATTCAAAAACTTTGAAATAGAGGTTTTTCAAAAACCGTTAACAGATTCATTATATAATATTAACATACTGTACTCCATGAGAAAGCCCTAATCCTGAAAAGGGAGTCACCAGACATACTGCAACACTCTTAACAGTTATGTTTCAGCCCTAATTCGATAGATGAAATTTTTGGTTGATTGCAAATGACGTTCACTGTTTGCTTAAATACAAATTGAATACTTTTCTTATCAGAGTTCTGCAAAAGAACACAAATGGCAACCAATCACATCTATTAATCATAATTTAAAATTAAATTATCTCCTGAATTCATTGTCTTAATATGTTAATTGAGTTTAAATCAATGAACAATGTAGAGACAAACATATTCTTAAGAGTGCTTTGAAATTTGTTAAGGGCACAAATTGTAATAATGTTTTTCAAATATAAACTACTGGAATCACTAAAGAAAAAGCAGCTTAAAGCAGCAAGCATGCAAAGCTTTTAAGAAGTTGTTCCACTAAGTTGCCAGAAGAGTGGTTGCTCAGTCTCCCACTGTACCATTCCATGAAAATGTGGATATACAGTAATATATTAATACATTCCACAGAAGCTTCTACTTCATTCACAGAATGTTTACACTAAGCATAAATATTATCTAAGTATTGGAGGAGGGAAGAGAAAAAAAGGAAGGGGTTGACTCTAATGTGCAACTTTATTCCTAAACCCATTGTCAGTGACTAAGACTGTAGGTATCCCCCGTTTGTTTGCTTTATTTATTTATGTATTATTATTTTTACCTCTTCAACCTCTTCTGTGGCATTGTTCTGTATATGTTTGGGTCCAAAAGCAAGGCAGTGTCTTTGGGTAGCTTTGATAAATGAACTACTTTCGTTTTTAGTTGATGTCGTTCACTTTCATTTACCCACACATCAGGCAAAATATCTTCTGGCATCCAATGAAGCAGCAGTTTTATCTTTCCAGAATCTTCTTTTCTCTTGGCTATTACAGTACTATGAAAAACAACACTGTGTCCCTTTCCTAAACTTTCTATGTGGGCTGCGAGGTTAAAGCATATGGCTCGATGTCGTATTGCATCCAGTGTCTGTGCATCAAAGAAGTCGTGGGGTCGTGGTAATGAGCGTCGCCTTTTGTTCTTTAACTTCCTCCGCTTATTCATTCCAGCTTTAGAAGGAGATTCCTCTTTGGCCTTTGGCTGGCTGGCAACTTTTGAAGAATTCTGCTGACTAAAGTGTGTGGGTACATGACGAGCTAGCCCTCCCTGAGATGCAAAGCTGGCATTGCAACCACCAACGACACACTTGAAAGGTTTGTCTCCACTGTGCGTCAACATATGTCTCTGTAACCAACTCTGACTGGTTGAAGGAGTGTTGTATACTTTACAACCTTTCCATAGGCAAACAAATACCCCTCCTCGCTGACCATCTACATGTATGGAACGAATGTGATCTGCCAGATCTGGACTAGAATTGAAGCAAGTCTGGCACTGGTCCCAACAACAGTTATAGGCAATGTTTTTGCTTGAAGAAGTAGTGCTTCCTTGTCCATTCATCATTGCAGGAGTTGAACGCCCACTGGAAATTGTGCTGTCTACATCCATTATAGTACTGCTTATGCTGTCTTTGGGTTCCTCAGCCTTCTTTGATGAATCTTCATCCATTCTTCTAGCTAATATTTTACCTAGAGAGATAGGTTGTCAGCTCCCAAGGATTCAGTTGTACTCTTTAGAGCGGATTATCAGATCTATTTATCCATCCCTATACCTCTCCTGATCTCCCTTCTTTTTTCTTTTTGGATGGGGGAATGCAGGACAGTTGGGGTTAAGTGGCTTGCCCAAGACCACATAGCTAGTAAGTGTTAAGTGTCTGAGGCAGGATTTGAACTCAGGTCCAGTGTTCTACTCACTGTACCACCTAGCTGCCCCCACTACCTTCGTTTTGTTG
This sequence comes from Gymnobelideus leadbeateri, assembly GCA_011680675.1. Classification (NCBI taxonomy): domain Eukaryota; kingdom Metazoa; phylum Chordata; class Mammalia; order Diprotodontia; family Petauridae; genus Gymnobelideus; species Gymnobelideus leadbeateri. Next base: position 2,867 of record WOXC01008544.1, read on the forward strand.
ATTATTTCAAATTTGTTATATCCATAACTTATTTGTACATAGTTGTTTTCATGTTTTCATAAAACTGTGAGGTCCTTGAGAGCAGGGAATACCTTCTACCTTTATTTATATCCCCAGCACTTGGCACAGTGTCTAGAACATAGTAGGTACTCAAAAAGTGCTTGTTTATTGACTTTCATATGAGTCTATTATTCACTTGTATTCATTTACACCATTTTTTCCATTCCTGGACTTTATCATGTTCTCAAGAAACTCATCATCCTACAATCAACTCTGAAACTCACCTCCTCTGTACCCTCTTACCCTCTGCCCTTGAAGAGACTCCTTCTTCTGATAATTTTCTGATTATAGCTGTGTAGAAACAACTTCTGTTGAAATAGTTGGGTATGTAGACTAAGAATAAATTTCACAAGATCTTGGTTCCCTCAAACTGTCTTTCACAAAAATCAATTCCTCTATAGGCTTAGTCAACAAATCAGATATATTTTTTAGACTATCTACCTTTCTTGGAGTAAAAATGGCTTGAAAGGATAAGTGAAGAAAGTGCATCAGGAGAGTCTTAAATCAAGGAGTTCTCCAATCAACCTAAAATATGTGTTTTGGGTTATTGTGAATCCTTGATCCAATTGAAGAAGTTTCTCAATTGAACCTATGAGATTTCTGAGGGGAACCCATGGCTTGAAACCAAATGATGGTCCATAGGGACCTGCTAGTGACAATTTGGCTGATATTTAGTTATCCCTACTCAGGGCCTATTAAAGTTGATGGACTTCAATATCTGGAGCTTTTAGCTCTTGAGGCTTTTTCCTCTTCTTCCTTCTTCAGTACTTTAATTGTATGAGTACTGAGCTTCCCTGATGTGAGCATTGTGAGTTCCAGAGGGCAGCCCATCTATGACATAGTAGATGAGTTCTGGGTAATTGCTTGAGGACCATAGAAGCTAAAGTATCTGTCCAGAGTCACACAGCTAGCAAATGTCAGAGATGGAATTTGAGCTCAGTTCTTCCTGATCCTAAGCCCAGAATGATTGTAGTAAACTTATGGTAGCCACTATCCTCAACATTATGCCATTTTTTTTTTTTTTGCTTTTTGGAGGGCAATTGGGGTTAAGTAACCTGCCCAAGGTCACACGGCTAGGTTTTTGTTTGTGTGCGTTAAGTGTCTAAGGTCGGATCCGAACTCAGGTCCTTCTGACTCCAGGGCTGACGCTCAACTCACTGCGCCACCTAGCCGCCCCACATTATGCCATTTCTTACGTAGTTTCATTATACTTAACATTATATGTATGCATACTCATATATTTTCCTTTTCTGTGTTATTTTACTTTTATCACACAAGTCCATTTAAATATAAAACCTAGATTTTATGAGCAAATATTGACATTTGGAAGATAAAAAAGAACTTGCTATTTTCTTAAACTACAGCTTAATTTTTACACATCACTGTGGCAAAAACATTCTTACATTTACAAATATTGCCACCATATTTAACTGGTTTACATATGTCTAAAGAAATTCTTTGAAATTTCTTAACTATCTTTGGTATTGTGAGTAAATTTTTAAAAAAGAAAACCTATGATGATAATCAAAAATATCTCAAATTTCCCAAGCATATTTATTAAATCACTGTGATGTGTAGTTGATGTCTTACATGATTGTTGCAAAATATATTATCTACTATAGAGGGTAAAAATAATTAAACAGCTCTTATATCATCAAAGGGACTTTTCTGCTGAGGAATGATTAAGAGGACATGTTCTAATAGCCCAAGTTCTCTTTAAGAGAAATCAATACAATAGCAATAAAATTCTAATGGTAGTGCTTAGGTTGATTATTTGTAACTCCCAGAGGTGTCATCTCAGGGACCATACATAGTAATTAAATCTAATTACCTTAAAATCATCAAGATATGGAAAAAATTCATTGCCACAGTAGCAAGTCAAGTCATACATACCCATCATCATCATCATCATCATCATCATCATCATCATTTCTAACATTTATATAGTATTTAAAGTTTTGCAAAGCAAATTATATTTTCCCTCATTTTATCCTCATTCCAGTCCTGGGAGGTAGATTCTATTATGTTTTGTATTTTAGAGATGGGGAAACTGAGGCAGACAGGGATTAAGTGACTTGCCTGGGCTCAAATAGCTAGTAACTGAGGAGGGATTTGACCTCATATCTTCCTGATCTGAGCTACCTAGCTGCATGGTATCAGACTCTTAAGGCCTTAAAACAACTAATTAAATCTGTAACCCCTATCTAGTGAGGATTTATTTTCCTCCATGCTCAAAGGGCTCTTAGCTCATAGAGTTGCTAGATTCAGCTATAGGACAGTGCAAAGATGAAAACCTCCATAATGTTTCCTGAAGAATTCTTTGTTTCATGCCAGCACCATCCAGAGGAACTGGAAGTCAAAAAGTTTTAGAACATAATTAACACATCCATTTTTATGCCCACCCCCTCCTCCTGCCCCCAGCTAACTGTAGCACTTGATTCTTCTTAGATCCTTTAAAAAAAAAAAGGCTCGGGGGCGGCTAGGTGGTGCAGTGAATAGTTCACTGGCCCTGAAGTCAGGAGGACCTGAGTTCAAATCTGGTCTCACACACTTAATACACACACACACACACACACACACACACACACACACGCACACACACACATACCCTAGCTGTGTGACCTTGGGCAAGTCACTTAACCTGAATCACCCTCCAAAAAGAAAAAAAAAAGGCTCAGATTTTCTGGTTCAGGTTAAAGGGCAAAACCAATGTTTCAGTAATAAACCTTTACCACCCATAATAGCTGGGTGTTATTGGATTTAGAGGTTGTCCTTTAATATGAAAATGATAGGGACTCAACTCCATTTCCTCTGAGAGAGAATGGGTAGCTCTCATTTCTCTATTTGAAGAAATTATATTGTCCCACATTATTTATTGTATTATCTCAAGTTATCAATATGTAACATTCCAATGCTCCTATATTTTAAAGAGTTTGTGTATAAGTGGACTCCCTACAGCATAATTTTGACATTTTTTTGAATATGTGTACCATTTTGGCTGAAACAAAAATAGCCCTAAAGCAAAATTGGATTCTTTCACTACATATATACATACGTATATACTGTTTGTAAATACAACAACAACAAAAATCTAGAAAAATCATTACCCACACACTCGAGGCCATTAGGCTTCAAGGAAATCCAATGCCTGACTTGTATGTTTTTCCTTGGACACCACAGCATTCAACAGGCATAATAAGGATAGCTTCAAATACCCTGCAATGAGTGATTATGGGAGCCATGCCTCTATTTGAATAACCTAAAATTAGTTATGTTTGGGAGGCTTCCTCTGCATATTGCTTAATTATATTGAAATTTTAGCCTACTAAGACCCACTGATCTATTCAGCAAGAGCTATTGTTTCATAAGAAATGCTCACACAGTTTATAAAGTTGTTAATTAGTCAATCACCAATTAATCAACATTTACATTACTCATTTCTTCTTTGAAATAGGTAATGTACTAGGGAATTAGCAAACTCATGCTAAGGTCCAAATCCTGCTACAATTTCTTTTTGTACCAGACTTAGGGATGGTTTTTGCATTTTAAAATATAGTAGAATTTAATTTTAAAGTGTGTAAAAAGAAACATTCTTAAGTCACTCCTTTAACAAAAACAGGCAAGGTCAAGTCTGCCAACCAAGAATGAAAAAAGTTCCTTCCCTTAAGGAATTTAGAATCTTTGAGTAGATTACAACATGCTTGCAGATATATAAATATATGTATAAGAAACATACATTGATTTGAAGGAAATAAGGAAAGGACTCTTGTAGGAAGTAGCATATTAGTTTAGTATTAAACAGAATTGGGAATTCCCTGAGTCAGAGTTGATGAGAGAGAGTATTCTAGGCTTGAGGGAAAATCTATATGAAGTCATATTATAGAAAGATAGCCTTTCATATATGAGGAACATCAAATAGGCTGTTTGGATTAAAATGTTAAACATATGAAGGGAGAAAATATATACTTATCATAGAAAGGTATACTGCAGTAATACTGGGAAGGATTTAAATAGCTTAAAACATTTAAAGTTGTAAATGTTTTTAAAATATTCAAAATAAAATTAAGAGGTTCTTTACTTGGCATACATAGGCTCCATTCAGATCAGTTGATAGATTTCAGAGGATTCATGAAGTGGGATGGGAAATATTACACACTTATTGTCATCAACCTTCACTAAAATTTAAAATTTTCTTCAATTATGAGTTATAGAAAATATATTCTAGAAGGGGTGCATAGGTTTTGCTAGATTGTAGAAGGAGTGAATCACACACACACAGAGTTAACAACTCCTCTTCTAGAACAATAAACAGTCACTAGAACTTTGGGGGAAAGGGAGTGACATGGTCAGACTTGTGCTTTGGGAATATCACAAATGTGTGGAAGATGAATTGAGAAGAGAAAAATGGTATCTGCTTGGAGAATGGATTGAAGAGGTGCAGGGAGGTTTTAAGTAGGAGGCTATTGCCATAAGTCAGACAGAAAGTTATGAGGGTCTCAAGCAGGGTGAAGGATATGCTATTCTAGAGGGGGAAAAGAATATGAAAGACACAGATAGAATGAATAAGAATTGGCAATGGATTGGATTTGGAGTATGTAAAGAAGTGAAGCATTGAGGAGGATTCCTAGGTTGTGAAGCTGAGAGATTAGAAGAATAGCAATACCTTTGATAGAAACAGGGAAGTTGGGAGAAGAATTTGGATTAGGAGGAAAGATAAAAAAGTATATCATTATTACTATTTCTTGTGTAGTAAATTTGAAATACTTAGATGATATCCAGGTGGAGTAGAAGATTTAGATGGTGCTGAAGATTAATAATAATTAAATCCATGGGAGGTGAAGAAAGCTGAGAATAGAGCCCCATGTATGAGAGCCCTGTTTGAATGATTATGGGCAAAGAAGCCTAAGAAAGATAGGGTAGAGAGTTAAAGATATAAGATAATATTATGAAAACCTTGGGATGAGAGCATATACATAAGAAAGAAGTGGTCGGGGGGCGGAGCCAAGATGGCTGAGTAGAAACAGCTCATCCAAGCCACTCTGCCCCCACATTCCCCCCAAACTATGTAAAAGGGGACTCTGAACAACTTCCGGAGCCCCAGCACCCACAGAACGACACAGAGAAGCTAACCTCCTGCTGAGGACAGCCCAGCAGCCCTGCAGGAAGGACCAGCGCAGTGGTCTGGGACCTGGCAGCGCGCAATGCGCAGAGAGTAGGAAGCTGAGCCAAGCGAAGACCAGGTCCTTGTGAGCTGAGGTTTTAGCCCCAGGGCGGGAGGGCCAGCAGCCAGCTGGAGGAACCCCAGAACACCAGCAGCCTGGCGACTCCAGAATTATCAACATAGACATGCCTAGGACAAAGTAAGAGGTTAGTGTGCTATGGACTTTGGGACCTGTATTTGGGGGAATGTGTCAGCTCCCTCCCCTGGGGCTAGAAGCCACTGAGGACAAACGCCATTTTGTAGTTTTCAGAAGCAGCACCAGCTCCCGGCCTGCAATTAATTGTAGGGAGATCCAGTGATCAGTCTTGGGGGGGTAATTGCTCTTGCTTTAACCTCCCTGGATCTGGATTGTGATCTAGGGTGGAAGTCGTGGGTTCTTGCCAGAAACGGAAGTTGCCCCCCACACTTTCGGGACGAAAATTCCTCTATCTGGCCTTAAAGCCATAGTGTGGCAACAAGCCCAAAAGTCAGGTAATCAAGTGGCAACATGCCAAGGCAAAGGAAAGAGAAAAATGCAACCCTAGACTCCTATTTTGGGGGCATAGAGCGGGAAAAGGACTGTGAGGTCAGAAGTCCTGCTCCAAAAGCCCCAGGGGGAAAACATGAGCGGGTTGCAGGCCATAGAGGACCTTAAGAAGGACTTTAAAAATCAAATAAGAGAAGTGGAGGAAAAATTGGAAAGAGAAATGAGAAGGATGCAGGAAAAGTATGAAATGAGGGTCAACAGCCTGACTGAGGAAAACAACACCTTAAAAAATAGACTGACTCAAATGTCAAAGGAAGCCCAAAAGGGAAATGAGGAGAAGAATGCCTTAAAAAGTCAAATTTGCCAGATGGAAAAAGAATCTCAAAAGTTCACTGAGGAGATTCATTCCTTCAGAGTTAGACTGGAGCAAATGGAAGCTAATGACTTTATGAGAAATCAAGATGCTGTTAAGCAGATCCAAACAGATGAAAGATTAGAAGGCAAAGTGAAATATCTCATGGGAAAAACCACTAACCTGGAAAATAGATCCAGGAGAGACAATTTAAAATTTACTGGACTACCTGAAAGCCATGATCAAAGAAAGAACCTAGAAATCACCCTTCAAGAAATTCTCAAGGGAAACTACCCTGATGTTTTAGATCCAGAGGGCAAAATAGAGGTTGAAAGAATCCACCGATCACCTCCTGAAAAAGATCCCCAAAAGAAAACTCCCAGGAATATTATAGCCAGGTTCCAGAATCCCCAAATCAAGGAGAAAATACTCCAAGCAGCCAGGAAGAAACAATTTCAATATTGTGGAAACACAATCAGAATAGCCCAGGACCTGGCAGCTTCTACACTGAGGGATCAAAGGGCATGGAATATGATATTCCAGAGGGCAAAAGAACTGAGAATGAACCTAAGGGTCACCTACCCAGCAAAACTGAGTATTTTGTTTCAGGGGAAAATATGGTCATTCAGTGGAATAGAGGACTTTCAAGCATTCTTGAGGAAAAAACCAGAATTGAATAGAAAATCTGATATCCAGACACAAGAAGGAAGAGATGCCTGAGAAGGTAATCAGGGAAAAGAAATCAAAAGGAACTTATCAAAGCTGAACTATTTACATTCCTATATGGAAAAACAATAACTGTGACTGATGATATCTTTCTCACTATGAAAATAATGGAAGAAGGGTGTGTGGTCATATGAATACATATGTGAATGTGTGTGTATATGGATAGAGGGCATAGGTTGAATTTGTTGGGAAGTGAGAATACTCAAGGGATGAAATTATGAGGTGAGAGAGGAAAGTGGCAAGAGGAGATGGGGAAAGACAGGGTAGGGTAAACTATCTCATGTAGAAGAAGCAAGGGGAAGTGATTGCAAGGGAGGGGGAGAATAAGAAGGGGAAAAAAAGGCAAATCCACATTCTCGTTGAATTTGGTTCAGGGAGAGAATGACATACATACTAAATGGGATATCTCAACCTGCAGCAGAATAGGGGGAAGGGGGATGAGAGGAGGGTTGATTGATGGGGGGGCATCCTTGGTGGGAGGGGAGGTTAGAAGTACCCACTATAGAAGAGGGACAGGATCATGTAGGGAATGGACCAGGTGGGGGGTGGGATGAGTGGGAGGGAATCATAAGCAGCCTTGTACAATATATCTACCATGATAATGTTTTGCATAGCTAGAAATGTACAACATATACTGAATTACTTATCTCCCCAGAGGGAATGGGTGACAAGGGAGGAAGGAAATGGATCTGAAATTCAAGGTCTTAAGATTAAATGTTTCAAATATTAAAAAAAAAAAGCAAGAAGTGGTCAACAGTGTCAAATACTGAGACTAGCAAAGAAGCATGAGAACTGAAAATAAATTGCTTAATTTAACAATAAAGAAATCATTGGCAGTTTCAATGGAATGATCTAAATGGAAATCAAATTGGACTGAGTAGAGAGGTAAGATGAAGGTGAGAAAGTGAAGTCAATGAGCTTAGACACCTTTTCTAGGAATTTGGTTATTAAAGGTCACAGAAAGTGGCATAATAGATAAAACATTGGTCCTGGGATTGAAAAGATATAAATTAAAATAGACACTAATTAGCTGCATGACCCTTGACAAGGCATTTAGCTCTTCTCTGCCTCAGTTTTTTCATCTAAGAGATATTGATAACAATAGCACTGAACTCTCAGGATTGTTGTATGGATAAAATAAAATAGTATTTGTAATGTGTTAAGTCAACCATAAACACTATATAAAATGCTAGCTATTATTATTGCTAAACTCAGGTATAAGACTTTACATTTTGACACTTTAATGGAACTGGGTATTCTCTACTCCAGTCCAAAAATCCAATACTTATCCTTGCTTTCTTATACTGTGCAAGTATTTTCAGTGCCATTCTATAAATTCTCTTCATGTAGTACAGTACACATTCTGTGGGCCTTCTTTTAATTTTCTTTAACTTGTCTACCTCTTCTTCCTCAATCTTCTACGTTTCTAGAAAGGTTCTTAGTATCCTATCAATATAATGTGTTTGCTTTTTGATGGCTTACCTATTTAAAGTTCAGAGAAACTCATTACTAGAAGGCTGACCACTCAGTGATGCATTCTAAAGTCAAGGCACCCTATGAAATAAAGAAAAATGCAAAGGTATCTCAGTCCTTGTGAAGATCCTGAACTTTTCTCTCATGATAGTGGGAGAAAGATAAAGGGACAGAAAGTGCAAAGATTTATACGATTTTTAGGTAATCTAACATTGACTGTTGGTCTTCAATTGTGATAATTCTTTTACAGTATTCATAATATTATTTGATTCCACCTGAGTTTTTACCCTGTCAAGATTTTTAGATGCTATTCTATCATCTATCTCCTACTCAGCTTTGCATCAATTACAAATCTGGTGAGTATATCAACTCTGCCTTAATCTAAGTCATTCATAAAAATATTAGTCAGGAAAAGGCTAAGGGTACCCATCTGAAATATGCCCTTAGAGATTTCCTTTCAACATGGCATTAATTAATCATCATTCTTTGAGTTTCCTAATTTAACTCATTCCAAATTCATTTTAATATTATTATTTAGTCCAGGGGTGGGGAATCTGTGGCCTTGAGACCACATGTGGCCTTCTGGGTCTTTGTCCTAGGTCCTTAGCCTTTTGACTAACTCGAAGTTTTAAAGGACAAAACCTTTTAATAAGGGGGTTTTGTTCTGTGAAGTTTGGATTCAGTCAAAACATCACATTGGTCTCAAAACATATCATTAAGGGGGTTGGAGTCAAGATGGCAGAGTAGAAACAGGACTTCCTCTGGGCTCCAGCTCCCACCACCTCCAATTTATGGAAAAGGTGACTCTGAACAAACTTTGGAGGTACAGAATCCACAAAATGACACAGAGAAGCTAACCTCTCACTGAGGAAAGCCTGGCAGGCAGGCAGGGAACAGCCAGCACAGCTCTCTGCAAGCCAGAGGTTTTAGCCCCAGGGAGGGCCTGAATAGCCACTGGCTGGAGGGACTTCAGATCACCAGCAGCTGTGGCAGTTTCCAAAATTATCAACACATAGAATCTGAGGAAAAAGTGAGAGGTCAGTGCAGTGTGGACTTTGGGATCCTGTAGTTTGGGAGTGTGGTAGGCCTTTATCCTTGCAGGGAGAAGCCACAGATGCACCACCATGTGACAGCTTCAGCTACTGGACTGCAGACTATAGGGGGACCAAGCGACTAATCTGAGGGGTAATCAATCTTGCTTTAACCTGCTTGGATCTGGATTGCAGTCTAGGGTGGAGGTCCTGGGGTGTGCAAAAAGATTGCCAGAGAATGTGGAGGCTTCAGAGAGGGCACCCAACTAATACCTTCAGGAGCTGAGAAAAGCCCAGCATTTGGTACAAAGCTCCCCTGTCTGGTAGCAGAGTCCTACAGTGGCAAAAAGCCCCAAAATCAAGTACTTGAGAGGCAATATGAGCAGGCAAAGGAAGCAAACCAACAGAGCAATCCAACTTTATACTCCTATTTTGGAGATAAAAAGCATGGAACAGGAGGAAAACAGTGAAGTCAAAACTCCTGCACCAAAAGCTGGTTATAGGCCATAGAGGATCTTAAAAAAGATTTTGAAAATCAAATAAGAAGTAGAGGAAAAATTAGGAAGAGAAATGAGAACAATGCAAGAAAATTGTGAAATGAGAGTCAACAGCCTGACTGAAGAAAATAACACCTTAAAAAAAAATAGACTAACTCAGATGGCAAAAGAGGCTCATTCAAAAACAATGAAGAGGAGAATGCCTTAAAAAGCTGGATTTTCCTGATGTAAAAAGAATCTCAAAAGCTCACTGAAGAGAATCATTCCTTCAGAATTAGACTGGAGCAAATGGAAACTAGTGACTTTATGAGAAATCAAGCTACAATTAAACAGATCCAAACAAATGAAAAAAATAGAAGGCAATGTGAAATATCTCATTGGGAAAAACACTGACCTAGAAAATAGATCCGGGAGAGATAATTTAAAAATTATTGGACTACCTGAAAGCCATGATGAAAAAAAGAACCTAGAAATCATCCTTCGAGAAATTCTCAAGGAAAATTGCCCTGATGTTTTAGAACCAGAGGGCAAAATAGAGGTTGAAAGAATCCATTGATCACCTCCTGAAAAAAGATCCCAAAAAGAAAACTCCCAGGAATATTATAGCCAGGTTCTGGAATTCCCAGATCAAGGAGAAAATATTATAAGCAGCCAGGAAGAAATAATTTGAATATTGTAGAAACACAATCAGGATAATGCAGGATCTGGCAGCTTCCACTTGGAATATCATATTCCATCTTGGAATATGATATTCCAGAGGTCAAAGGAGCTGGGATTAAAACCAAGAATCACCTATCCAGCAAAACTGGGTATCATGTTTCAGGGTAAAATATGGTCATTCAATAGGATAGAGGACTCTCAAGCATTCTTGGTGAAAAAAACAGAATTGAATAGAAAAATTTACATTCAGACAATGAGAAGGTACACAGGTAAAAGAAATCATAAGGGACTTACCAAAGTTGAACTATTTACATTGCTACATGGAAAAATGATAAGTGTAACTTATGAAACTTTTCTCAGTATGAGAATAATTTAAGGGAATACAAATGTGTATATATATATATACACACACACATACATATAAGGGGTATATGGGAGTATAAATACATATGTGAATGTGTGTATATATGTGTACAGGTTTACATAGATAGAGGGCACAGGGATAGTTTAATGGGAAATGATTATTCTTAAAAGGTGAAATTAAGAAGTGAGAGAGGAATATAATGAGAGGAGATGGAGAGAGACAGATTGGGGTATACTATCTCATGTGGAAGAGGTAAGGTTAAATGGTTGCAGAGGAGGAGAAGAACAGGAAGTCAAAGGGTAATGGATCAACATTATTCTCATTGAGTTTGTCTTGGGAAGGGAAAAACATACACTAAATAGGGTATCTCACCCTACAGAAGAGTAGGGGGGAAGGGGATGAGAGGGAGGGTGATGGAAGGGAGGGCAGGCTGGGGGGAGGGAAGTTGAAAGCACCCACTTTTGAAAAGGGACAGGATCAAAGTAAAGAATGGAACAAGTGGGAGGTGGGATAAGAGGGAAGGAATTATAGTCAGTCTTTTACAATATATCCACTATGGAAATGTTTCGCATAGCTACACATGTATAACCTATATTGAATTGCTTATCTTTCCAGTAAGAAGGGAATGAATCTGGAATTCAAAGTTTTAAAATCAAATGTTTAATATACATACATACACACACACACACACACACACACACACACACACACACACACACACACATATATATATATATATACTATTAACAGTATTGGTTTACATGTAAATGAGAAATAAGATATTCATGCTCTGGGGCATAGAGATCCACTGTGCCCTACTAGAAAGTTGGAGGAGGTATGGGGGAAGATATGGGAGAGAGTGGATTGGAGGAGGGGACATCCAGTGGGATCGTTATTTTGGGGTGGTGGATGGGGGGAAAACGGGGAGGAAATTTGTGACTCAAATTCTTGTGGAAATGAATGATATAAACTAGAAGTTAAGTAATTTGATAAAAAATTTAAAATAAAACATTTCTTTAATTTCTTTTTTGTCATCTCTGCTCAGCAAATCTTCTACAAATTCTTCTATGACTTGATGCTAAGTTTAGGTCTGTGATTTGAACTCACGGAAATAAGTTAGGTTCTCTCTTTCCTTCTAATTTATCTTGTGAATAAAATCATTGTTATTTTTTTCTAGCTTTTCCAATCTGAAGAGGGTTCTCCAGTATCATAAGACACTTTTAAAATTCAATTTTATTACATTTAAATCAATTAATTTTTAACTCTTCTCTGATCCATCTGCTCTCCCCACCCCCACCCAAGGAAGAAAGAAAAAAAAGTGTTACAAATATGTATAATCAAGCAAAACAAACCCCACATTGGCCATGTCCAAAAGTATATGTCTCAATTGTCACACTTAACCTATTACTTTTCCACCAGGAGAGAGGTAGCATGTTTCATTAGGAATTCTTTAGAATTATGATTGGTCATTGAATTAATCAGAATCCCTTAATCTTTTTTTAATAAGTTTTTATTGATGTCATTTTTATATCACCAGTTTCCCTAAGTATTTCTATTCTTACCCTTCCTGAGGATTCATTCTCTATAAAAATTAATTTATTTTAAGGACAAAAATAAGAAAAAGAAGAGGAAAAATCAACATAATTTATCTATACATCAAAAAATCTGCAAATATGTGCAATCCACAATACTTGCCTCTGCAAAAAGTAGAGTGAAAGTGTTCTCTTGAATCTCTTATTTTGAGCCCTACTTTATAAATTTGCAATATATGCATTTGATTTCTTGTTTGTTTCTATGGTTATTCTTTCAATTTACTCTGGCATCATTATATATTTTGTTTTCTTGCTTCTGCTTACTTCACTTTTTATCAGTTCATGTTGAACTCTCTACACTTCTCTGTATTCATCAAATTCATGGATTCTTACCACATGGCAATAACTCTATTACATCTAGGTACCCCAATATGTTCAATAATGCGTTGTTGCACAGCCTCTCCTTATGCTAGTTCCATGATCCTGACTAGATCCCATCCATAGTGTTTATGTATTTCTCTTTCTGTCTCTCTTTGATAACCTGGCATGGAACAATGACTCACCATGATTTTTTTCTTGGATTTTCGGATTAGGACTCCATCTGTTATATTTTCTAGATCTGTGCAGAAAAATTGAAATTGGGAGTGCAGATGGGCTGTACTTTCTTCTGCTATTCCATATTCTTGGCTCCATCCTCCTTCCCTTTTTTGCCTCTTACAAATCATGTACTTTGGTTGGACATAAACATATAGGAACGGCAAGCAGGTTTTGCTATAAGCAAATAATCTAATTGACTACATTCTCATGACTATACACCTTCATTGAAGTTCTTTTAGTAATTAGTAACAAATGGGATGATTAATTATTAATTTCTATTCCCTGTGAACAAAACCCAACAGATTCTGCTTTCTATAGTAATTGATACCTTCAGACAAAAATCCTTTTGCCTTTTCTTCTATCAAATTACTGTACCATTTACTTACATGTTAACTTCGCAACTTTTTGTCTGTCCCTTACTGTATCAGTCTTTATTTCTGTCTCAGTGTGAGTTTAATGAATACATTAAAATCTATTTTGTCCCCTTTGTTGGTTCTCTTTCATTCTTCCTTGGATCTATTATTCTGTTCCCTCCACTTATTGTCACTGGCAGTTCTATTGCTGGACTCTCCTTTCTAAATTAATCCAAGAGTTTATCCCCAAAGGGTTTTGGACCTTATAATAAGAAATTCTAGGCTAGTATAAAAATAATTGGTTTAATTAATAAAGGAATTGCATAAGAAGTAAAAATTTTAAAATGAAATCAACATAGAAAGTTTCCTTTTTGTTTAGGAAAAGGATATATGTTATGTTTGCCATGTTGATTATCTTATTAGATAGAACCAGTTAGGTTTGTTCAGAGTCACCTTTTACATGAATTGGAGGTGGTGGGAGCTGGAGCCACATGGAAGTCCTGTTTCTACCATGCTTACAACTTATAATAATTCTGGAATGATAGGTTGGAATCAGCTTGTGAGGGTCTTTGAATGTCTAACAGCTGAGTTTTTATTTGATTCTAGATGATATAGGAAGCAATTGTAGTATATCTAACAGAGGAATAATTTTGTCACAGACCTATGCTTTAGAAATGACTATCTGTATGGAGAATGGAATGGAAAAGGAAGATACTTAAGATACAGAGAACAACTATGAGATTATTGTGATAATTCAGGCATAAAATGATTCTGTATTTATAGAATGCTTGGCAGTTCTAATCTATACATAAAAATCCCTTATGTAAAATTAAAAGACAAGTCCTCAAATTAATATGCAGCTTTTTTATATCTGAAGTAGTGCTTGTAGCAACATCATTAAAACTCTAATCTTTTACACAGAAACAAGAAAACTGCCAACTAAGAAAAAATTAATAATATTTAATAACTATATGGTGTTCATTAGTTGTTCAGTTATATCCATCTTTTTGTGAACTCTTTGGACCGTATCCTGCCAGTATTGTCCATGGAGTTTTGTTGGCAAAAGTATTAGATTAGTTTACTGTTTCCTTTTCTAGTGGATTAAAGCAAATAGAGGTTGTGACTTGCCTAGGGGTATAGAGCTAGTAAGTGTCTGAGGCTGGATTTGACCTTAGGTCTTCCTAATCTGAGTTCCAGTGCTCTATCCACTGAGCCATCTAACTGCCAATAGCCAACCTTACTAAAAGTCTAGAGATTCAGGACTTATCTTCCAAAATGAGCTTTTAAATGAGAAATGAACAACAAACTTAAGATTTAGAATAGTTTGAGACCTTAAGATCCATTTAGTTTTACTACTTCATTTTATAGATGGGGAACAAGCCTGATTCCATGGGAAAAAATAGATAATTGTGCATCTATCTCTTAGCTTTAAATTGTTCATACAAGTAGATCCATCCCTTCAAAAACTAAACCCACAGTGATGCAATATACAATGTAATTGTCAGCAAGGTCATTGACTTATTTTTGAAGGAAATATGTATGTGTGTGTGTGTGTGCACCTAAACTTTCATATGTTCTGAAATAAATCAAAATTTTGAAAAATCTACTCTAACAAATTGTTTCAGGATTAAAAGCTTCCTTCCATATATCCTTTTCTTAAGAAAACTATTCAGTGTTTAGTCAAGCTTATTGAATGAAAAGCAAACACCCACAAGAAAATGTCCACTTAAACATCAAATTCTTTTAAAAATGTGATTTTTGAGAATGTCCAGAAAGTAAGAGCCAATTTTCTTTATTTTCAGAATGGTCTGTGTAAAGCAATAGTACAAAATGAAAATGTTATTTCAATAACATTCAATTAACAATAATTGATTATGAGTCAATTAGGTGTACAGTACTAATTTCAAGCCTGTAGCAAGCGTCTATATTCATCATGATCGTGACACTCTATAGATCAATTAAAAAGTATTATTCAGGGGTAGCTAGGTGGTGCAGTGAATAGTGCACTGGACCTGAAGTCAGGAGGACCTGAGTTCAAATCTGGCCTCAGACACTTAACACTTACTAGCCGTGTGACTTTGGACAAGTCACTAAATCCCAATTGCCCTGCCTTCCCCCCTCCAAAAAGCAAAAACAAAACAAAACAAAAACAAAAAAACCCTCCAAACAAAAAATAAAACCCAAACTATTATTCATTCAATAAATACTTGATACATATTTGCTGGAGGAGATAAGATATAAATAAAAGACTGCATTATGTAAGAGAAATAATGAAATTAAGTCCAAATTAGAATACTTAAATAATTTGTGATTCCCCTGGATTAGGAAGGGATTATACTTCAGAAGACTATCAATAAGTTAGCACATGAATTTGAAGAAGTCGCCTGAGGCTAAGAGAAATTAAATAACTAGCTCATGGTCACATTGTAAGTATCAGAAGTACGATTTGCATTCAGGTCTTCCTGAACCAAAGAAAAGTACTCTTGTCATTTACACCACATATCTCTCATCAGAGAAGGGATACCTTTACAGAAAAGGTAGCATTTATATTGGGTTTTGAAAGGTGAACTGAGCTTCGGAGAAAATTAGGTGAGTCAATAGGCAGAAATGAAGAGAGGGCATTTCTGGCATGAGTGAACAACATAGAAGATGAGAAAATTTAGGGCATGTTGAGATGTGATGAGTTGTTAATCAAATGAAGTAACATGTTAAAACCTTTGCAAACCTTAAAGGACTGTATAAGTGATCATCATCATTTTTATAATTGTTTGATTAGAATGTAGAGTACATGAGAGAATCTTAGCATTTCTTCTCCAAAAAGAGTTTTTTGGGGGTATAGCTGACTCCTCTTGATCAAGAAAAAATTCTAGCTTCTTTGATGTTAATAGGATGCTAGGCTGACTAAATCCCATTCATTAAACTAAGATATTTTTGTTGAGTCAGTATGTTGCAGTAGTTAATTTACAGAACTAAAGGTCAGGAAGACCTGGGTTCAATCCCTGTGTCTGAGCTTTAATTAACCATGTGCCATTACCCAAGTAGCTTAACCTCTGTGAACCTCCATTTTCTTACCTGTTTAATGGGGAGAACAATGCTTCCTGTGCCAATCTCACAGGATTACTGTGAAATTTATATGTGATCATGTATTTAAAGCCCTTTGCAAATTGTAATTGTAATTAGTGGAGCACTCAGACTCACCCTGATGGAGCATTCCCATTGGATCATGATTTATGTATGCCTATGAAGCACTATATAAATGTCAGTTATTGTTATTATTACTGGGGACAGAGTGAACAGATAAACAAGCAGGCATGCTGCCTGATGTCTGAGAAGTTATCTATCTTCTCAGACAGCTATTCATTCCCATATCTGCCTTTTCCTTCTGACATCCTTCCTCTTAATTGGGAGCAGTGATGAAAGCACCATTCATCACCACTTCCACCTCACAAACTCCAATTCAAACAAATTTTACTAAAGTGTAGATTTGTCCCTTCCCTCCCTCTTTTCCATAAACTCTAGTGGTTCTGGATCACCTCCAGGATTGAATATAAAATCCTCTGATTAGTTTTTAAAATATTTCATTTTGGTTTCTTCCTACCTTTCTAGTTTTTTATACCTTACTCCCCTCCACAAACTCTGATTTAATGACATTGGCCTTTTTTATATTATTCCTGATGCAAGATACCTTCTGTCTCCTGATTTTGGGCATTTTCACTGGTTGTCCTCCATGAACACAATTCTTTTCTTTTTTATGTCTATCATTTGACTTCCCTGTATTCCTTCAACTCTGAACTAAATTCCCCTCTTCTACAAGAAGCCTTTCCTGATCTCCCTTAATGCCAGTGCCTTCCCTCTGTTGAATATCTTTAATATATCCTGAATATATCTTTTTTGTACTATTTGGCTGCATTTTGCCTTCCCCATTAGATTATGTACTCAAGAACAAGAACTGGGTTTTTCTTGCCCTTTTTTGTACCCTTACTTCTTAGAACATTACCTTACACACATTAGGCACTTAATAAATGTTGACTTGACAAACCAGGAACATTCCAACCAGTGGGATTGCCACAGATCATGTTCAGTCTCCAACCCAGCACTTTTCATTACAAATATATTACATAATTTGAGGGGAAATGTTGTTTAAAGTGATATATTATTCACTTGTTGTTTAAAAGTTTCCTAACTCAGAGCCATGCTTAATAAACTAGCAATAATTATATTTTTCTATAAAATCTAAATGAGTCTTCTCCATAACACTATTAAAATCATACCTTATATGAAACAGTGTACTTCTCTTTGATTTCTGTAACCCTCTGACATCAGTATATAGGGAAAAACACAATAATGAATTTATTTGGTTGCCAAGAAACCTGACTCATAGAGGTTGTAATTTCAGGCAATGTTTCCATTTCTCTTTTTTATTTAATTGTGTTTTCTTTTTAACTCTCTATTTTTTTTTTTACAGAGGAAGTAATGTTAATCTTTCTTCCTCTCCTTCCCTCCAGCACACACATTCTATAAAGAACATCCCACAATCTTTCCAGTAGGCAATCTCTAATTTATTCATGAATGAGCTCTAAAAGCTGAGTATCAGTTGTTTGGAGCATAGAATACTTGTTTTCCATGGAAACAACATTATTAAATGGGGTTAGGCTGCCAAACCATCTGCAAAAGCCCATTTAAATGAATCAAAAAGCATTTACTAATTGACTACTGGCCAAACACTTTGCTAATTTATTACTGACTATGGACCAAATACTGTGCTAAATGTTGCACATACAAATATAATTATAGCCCCTGTTCTCAAGGAGCTTACATTCTAATTGTGGCAGACAATACCTATAGGGTAGTGGTATTTGGAGAGCAATATTTTGGTTTAAAAAATGACAAGAATGGTGGAGCCATAGATTGACCCACCCCATCCAGGAAGCATAGCAGAGCTGTTCAAGGCAACAGCCAGAAGAGAGAATGGGAAGGAAAGGAAAAAGATATGGGCGGCAGTGGAAGAGATGACTAGAGAAGCAAATTAAGCAAAGCATGGACCAGGTTTTCTGAAATAATTTTCTGGGAGGTATATTTAACCTGTAATGTGGTTAAACTAAATTAACAGGTTAAATTCTTTTTTTTTTTAAAGCAATTGGCGTTAAGTAACTTGCTCAAGGTTACATGGCTAGTCATTATTTATGTGTGGGTGCTCATTTTCTGAGGCCGGGTTTGATCTCAGGTCATCCCAACTCCGAGGCCGGCACTCTTACTCACTGCGCCACCTAGCCGCCCTTTTAGGGCAATTGGGGTTAAGTAACTTGCCCAAGGTCACACGGCTAGGTTTTTGTTTGTGTGGGTTAAGTGTCTGAGGCCGGATCCTAACTCAGGTCCTTCTGACTCCAGGGCCGACGCTCTACTCACTGCGCCACCTAGCTGCCCCAACAGGTTAAATTCTTGGTACATAGAGATTATACTTTATAAAAAGAAGGAAGAAAAGGAAGCATAAGAAAATTCTGTCCACCTTCTTCCCACCTTTTCCTAGATATAGTGCCAGATTTAAGAGCATTTTAAGAAAAAAAATAAAAACAGAGAAGTTTTCATTTGGCATCTTCTAACTTCCTGTTTTGTATCTCCCTCTGAATAATTATATTCAAAAAACATTTGTTACATGCTTGTATTTAGTCATGCATTCTGCTGGGGTATTATGATGATAATGCAGTTCTTTCTTTCAAGAAGAAAACTTCCTCTCACAAACAAAAGCACCGTCAATGAGAAGAGTGGATACATTCAGGGAATGTTAGTTATAAGACCAATATGTAAGAGGCACATTTGACTAGGACACGTAAAGGAACATAGTGTTTACACATAAGGAATGTGTATGACCAAGGCATACCTGTAGTGGTGCATATATACAAGTTACATGAGGTTAAGTTAAACACATGGAAGGGCACCTTCATGTTCAATTCTTATTTTGAACTATATTTATCTGTCTCCATGAGCAGCATCTCTCACAGAAGTTTCTTTTCAAATTAGGATTCAGTGTCCCTTATGGTTTCCTTTTAAATTCTCATTTGCTAAAATTCATGCAACCAGAACTTGTTTTAGAGGTTATTTCTACCTTAAAGAATTAGGGTCTCCCCCAAGTTCCCAACTCCCATAGCATTTTTGCTCTCCCCTGCCAAAGGCTGTGACACGAGAATAAATTTAAGTCCATGGAAAAGGTCACGGAATATATATAAAGAGGGAGTAGGTCCAAAGATGGTTTCTATATGTGGTGATCTCTATATGGAAATGGACTAGATCTGTGATTTCAGTGACATGGAAAATATGTAGGTAACGAAACCTCTTCCACTAATATAGGTTCTTCCACCTTCTCTATGACTTGAGAGTCTTAAGAGTGTTTCTTAAAACTCTTAGAGGTTAAGTGACTTAAGAAGATCTGGAAGGGGAAGCAACTAGGATGGTGAAGGGTCTTGAGTTTATGACAATTGAGTATTAGTTGAAGAAGCTGGGAGTATTTAGCCTCAAATAATACTCAGGTGGGACATGGTAGCTTTGTTCAAGCATTTGAAGAACTATTATACAAAGAAGGAACTAGACTTGATATGTTTGGTCCCAGAAGGCAGAACCACTAGTATTCCCTTAAAATTGAAGAGGCCAGCTTAGGCTGGATATTGAGAAAATATTGCCAACAATTGGAGCTGTCCAAACATGAAATGAACTTCCTTAAGAATTAGATTCCCCATCCTGGGAGTTCATTGAGTAGAAGGTAAACAGTTATTACTTGGCAGTGCCCTTCCATGTGGAGGTTCATTAATGTATGGGATGGACTAGATCTGTAACTTTCTAATTTTTTGGTTCTATTCAGGGTCACATGGTCAGTATGAGTCAGAAGCAGCACTTAAACTTGAACCTTCCTGACTCTAAGGTTAGCTCTCTATCCCTTATGTCACACTGCCTCTCAGAGCTGTCTTGTCTTAAAGACCTGGATTCTTTATCTGCCTTTAACAAATACTAGTTATGTAACCATTATGAACATAAACATGCATGTATATATGCAGGCTCATTAATATGCAAGTACATAAAAATATGCACACATGTGTGTATATATGTATACATACATATGAACATAAAGCATTCAGTTGAACTTTAAACTATTCTTAAGATCATAGGGTTATAGATTTAAAGTTGGAAGAGAAGTATTTTGTTAAGAAGAGTCTAGTGATTCAACCTTTTATCTAATAGACATATATTGCACTTTTCCTAGAAACCAGCTCCTCTCCCCATCTCCTTTTGAGATAAAGTAGGCATATGATTCTTCCCCTCAACTCATATCATGTTGCTCTGCTCCTTAGGCAAATCCTATAAGACCATCTCAGAAGAAATAAGTCATGTAATTAGCCAGGGGACATCTTTAGTGACATCTATGAACTGGCCAGTAAATGCTTGCTTTTAATTAATATAAAAAGCTTTGTTTCTTTTTCTTAGAGAGAACTCACATATTATTCATAAGTAATTGCAAAATTTGTGGATTTACATACTACCTCCAATCCAAAACAAAAGGGAAAAATAGCATATCTTTCTTCTTTGACTGAATGATTGTTGTATGTACCAGATCCTAGATGTAGGCCAAATAGAGTCAGCATGGGCAAGCTAGAGGTTTCTTGGAAACCAACCAATAACTCTTGCAACAAGAGATCCAGACTAACTGCTACTACCTTTGTAGATATTTCTTGATCCTGTGAAATTATAAAGGAGATATGGAAAAGTTGGAAGAAACTGGGCATGACATAAGACTGTGTCCTATATATTCTTATGCATTTTTGATGTCTGTAGCGCTCCTAGTATACCATAGGGTTATGGCTGAGGTATGGAGTTGATTAGACTGAAAGGGGATGAGACTTCAGAGATAGGGAAGTAGAAATTTCTCAGTTTTCACCCTTGACCTCTTTGTAGTATGGCATTGTTGATGACTCTGTCCTCCTGGATATTCTCTCCTCTCTGAGCCTCCTATCTGACCATTTCATAGCCTTCTTTATTAGATCATCAACCATTTAACAACCATTAGCTTTGGGTGTTCTCCAAGGCTTTGTCTTGGACATTTTCTTTTCTCTTTTCACTCTCTCTCCCATGATAACTTCATTAATTCCTATCTTTTCCATGAACATTTCTATACAGATAACTCCTGGATTTATGTATTTTGAGACCTAACCTTTTTCATGAGCTATTCCATCTCACAAACTTCTTCTGGACATTTAGAATTTGATGTTCCATTAAACATCATAAACTCAAAATGCACAAAACAAAACTAATTTTCTCCTCTCTGAAACCTCCTATTTACCAAACTTCCCTATTACTTAGAAGGCATCACCAATTTTAGTCATCCAGGTTTTCAATTTCAGTGTCATCTTCAACTTTCCACTTTTATTTATCTTACATATTGAATGTTTGCAAAATCATCTTTCTCTTCAATATCTCTTGCGTACATCTCCTTCTCTTCATTCATATGGGTACTACCCTGGTTCAGGCCTATATTGTCTCTCACCTGTAGAGCCTCCTACTTGGTCCCCTTTCTTCAAGTCTTTTCCTTCTCAAATCAACCCTTCTCATAGCTGCCAAAAGGATTTTTCTAAAAGATAGCTTTGATTATATAACCCTCCTACTCATTAATTCCAGTGATTATCTATAATCTTTTTTTTTTTGCTTTTTTTTTTGGAGGGCAATTGGGGTTAAGTAACTTGCCCAAGGTCACATGGCTAGGTTTTTGTTTGTGTGTGTTAAGTGTCTGAGGCCGGATCCGACCTCAGGTCCTTCTGACTCCAGGGCCAGCGCTCTACTCATTGCGCCACCTAGCCGCCCCTGTTATCTATAATCTTTAGGGTCAAATAAGGGCTTATCTATTTTGGTATCCTTGCCGCATCTTACCTCTCTAATTTTATTATATAATACTCCTTTCCACATGCTATATGGGGGCAACTAAGTGATACAATCAATAGAGCACCAGGAATAAAATCAAGAAGACCTGAATTCAAATCTGATCTGAGTCATTTATTAACCATGTGACCATGAGTAAGTCACAACCGCATTTTGCCTCAGTGTCTGCATCTGTAAAATAGGGATAATAATGGCACCTACCTCCCATTATTGTTGTGAAGATCAAACAAGATAATAATTATAAAGTATTTACTTAGTACAGTGCCTGGCACATAGTAGGTATTGTATATTTACATAGCTATATATATATATATATATATATAAATTAACTATTATTATAATTTTAGTCTAGCCTTGCTGGCCTACTTGCTTTTCATCACACATGGCCTTTCATCTCCCCTATCCATGGCTTAGGACTGAATCTTCCCTGTCTCTGAAAAACTATCCCTCTTCACCTTCACTTCTTGGCAACTCTGGCTTCTTCCACCACTCAACTCCTGTGATAACTTCTGTGTGAGGTGTTTTTCTGTTGTTTCCCTGCCCCAAGCTGAAGTGTCTTCCTTTCCAAGGTTGCCTTTTATCTTCTTTTGCATATGTTTTGCATATGCCTATATCTATACATGTTTTCTTTCTTGCTTCAGTCATAAGATCCTTGAGAGCAGTTGTTTTATTTTCCTTTTTGTCTCTAATTTCTAATATAGGGTGCTTCATTGAGTGATCATTTGATTATTTTGTTAATTTTTCACCTGATTCTCCCATTCCTTTAATAAATCCTGATAAGCTCATTACTATAAGTCTTTCTCCAATAGTCACTCATTTCCAGGGCCTTATGCTAGAAATTTTAGCACTAATAAGCTACAAAAATGATGTAAACTAAACTCAGTGCATACTGTCCAAGGACCACCTGATAGGTGTGAAAGAAAATATGAGGGGTCTCAGATTTTCAATGAGTAACAAGTATTAGGGTATTTTTAGACATAAGAACTTAGGGAACACTCAATAGTTTACTACTAGCTTTTAACAGTTAAACAATAAGTTGTCCCCACTGAATCTAGGGACATATCAATAAGTGAACATTAAAACAAATGATGATGGGGAGAGCAATGATTCACTTTTCAATGAGTAAACGTGTGATAGAATGAAATATCTTGGCAATATCTTCAAAATGGCCATTCTGAAACAAGGCATAAAAACCATAAAGTTTCCTCAGGAGAAATAAGAAATGAACTGGTGGTCCAGAAAGAACAACTGACTCATCAGAGATTTTTTTTTGCCTCTGGGTTTTCTTAGAACTGGGTCTTTAAGCCTAGCAATCATACACCCCAGATTCATGTGAAACACAGCCTTGCTGAAGTGCTAATTCTGAAGTCCCATTTTCAGATCATATTGTACTCCTCCCTCCTTTCTACTTCTCTTTTTATCTTTCTTCTGTCTACAACAAACTCACAAATAGCAAGAGTACATCAGCAATAAAGCAGAAAACCAGATAGTGTCAAAGAGTTGGGAATTGAATTTTTTCCTTGGCAGGGAAACTGCATTTGTAATGAAGATGTTTTATGAAATTGAATGGAATTTCTTTGCAATTAGATGTAGAAAGTGACTGACTACCTTGGAGTTTTTCTCAGCAGACTAGAAAAGTCAGACTTACAGCATTTACTTTTTGTCATTTTTATTATGGTAAACAAAAAGCCTGGTAAAGATAAGTCATTCCATTTAGCTCATTTGTTTTCTTAACTGGAGCTGAGAAATAATTGCCTTTGAAAGGATTCTCTAGTGTAGAGAGCAGATGTTTCCCTTTGGCAGAAAGCTTTTGCCTAGTGTGTATGACTTGTCTCTCTTAAGTAAAAGACTTAAAATTTGTTTGACACTACAAATGTACTTGATTCATCTTATTATCCAGTTGTAACTCTGGTATAAGTCAGCTCTTCCTGGTCTGCATTTTCCTATGCAATTGCAGGTTTGTGGGGATGTTGATTGTACCCAAAGATGCTTTCATGCCTGCAGTTACTTTCTTTTGGAAGCAAGTCCAAGAAATGCTGGCTCCCTGAGTCTGAGGCTTTTTTTTTTGCTTTTTGGGGGGCAATTGGGATTAAGTAACTTGCCCAAGGTCACATGGCTAGGTTTTTGTTTATGTGTGTTAAGTGTCTGAGGCCAGATCTGAACTCAGGTCCTTCTGACTCCAGGACTGGTGCTCTACTCACTGTGCCACCTAGCCGCCCCTGAGTCTGAGTCTTCTAATGGGAGAAGTAAAATTAAATAAAGACCATCATCTGTGGGATGACCAGGCAAGAAAGATACTAAAAATCTGGTCTGAGATAAGGTTCCTTCTCACTCTCAGATTTTGTGGTGTCATTGAATCACAAATATAAAATAAAATTATTTAAAAACAAAAGAGTAGACTGAGAAATCAAGCATGGTTCTTGCTTGATTTTGTAGTTTTGGGGAAATGCTTAGTGTATAATCTCTGGATTCTAAGTGATTTGGCATAGCTACTCAGTTCTAGAATTAATGAGATCCAATCGGGTCATTATTTCCAAGTTGCTAAGAATGTTAGTAGTACTATCTGGTTATACTTATTTGGACCCTATGAAATAAGCATACTATTTCTTTTTTATTACTTTTATTTAGACATCAACCTAAAAAAATTGATCACCAAGGATATTGATTCAAATCAGCACAGAAATACAGAGCCATAACTAATAATTCTTTTATATGGGCCAAAACAGGTGACCTAGGGGGTAAGAATAGAATGGGTGGCAGAGGTACAATATACACTCTGAATGAGGATGCAGTCATTCCAGGAAAAGGGGAATCCTTCTCTCTAAATTAGAGCCCCATTTACTTATAAATTAGGAATGCCTGAGAAGAGGCGGATCATAGTGATGTACTCTGTGAGTGGAGTTAGGTAAGGCAACAAAGTCTCACCATGTAGAGCAGGCTACTAGATGACTATGAGGTAAGGAGACAAAAGTCTTATAATCAGTGTGGAGGAAATGTGTGTGTGTGTGTGTGTGTGTGTGCCCTTTGCCCCTCATATTGCAGCATCCAAGAGCCAAGACACATTTGTCTTGTTCCAGGTATAGAATGTCAGAAGCAATTTAATTAAGGATTTTAATGAATTTATTAAGCACTTAACTATTCTCCAAGCATTGTGTTAAGCATTACAGATGCAAAGAAAACCAACCAAAGCAGACAATCTTCTCAAGGTGCTTGCATTCTAGTAGACAAAGAAGGGGAACTAGGGGGGTTGGTAGCACACATTGGCATCCTTTGGTAATTGCTAGGAAGAAGAGTCCTGGTTCTAAATGAAGTTAAAGGCTATTTATCAAAGTTCAGGGACTCTTGGGTTCGGTGTGGGTAGTTCAAAAGAATGGAGGTTAAGGAGGCTAACTGAAGTAGATAAAGCATGATCTGGAAATCTGGAAAGTGGCATGTAACCTAAATTTCATTCAATGTTAGAGGCAAAATAACAAACAATGGAAAGGTTCTAAAGTAGGAAGTGACTGGTGTAAACCTTCAAGAGCTATAAGTAAATCATTCTTAATTCTGTGGTTGCTTTTGTTTCCTTGCCTTAGCTTTTCCTACATATTATTTGATCTTTGAATCTACCAATCCAATCTTTTCAAAAAGTTTATTACATTGTGGCTAAAATTATCAGGAAAGTATTTCTCAGAACTAAATGTGAAGAAAGAATTACAGGGAAAGATTTCAGGATTCTGGATAGACCTCATAGTAAAAACTTCTATTATGAATCCATATTCTTTCAGAAAATCCTACAGCTTGTGATCATGAATATGCCATTCTATTTCTATGGAACAGTGCTTTATTCTGTCAGAATGCAAAATATAACCAAGTAAGAGATGATTCATGTCAAAAAGAAGAGCAAATTCCTTCTGTGATCTTCTGATAGTTGAAAAGCTTCCCATATTGTCCAGAGATGGCATCTACATTGTTTGTTACTTAATAGGTTAACAAATACCAGGTGGCAAACGTTCAAGAATACAACCAATTAGAGAGCCAAGATGGTGGATTAGAGGTAGCAACTCGACCAAGCTCTCCCAATATTGCCCTCCAAGCAACTTTAAGATAATGCTTCAAATAAAATTTTGGAGCAGCAAAGTCAATAAAAGGTCAAAGTGATACATTTTGACCTAAGATAACTTAGGAAGTTGGCAGCAGAGGTCTGTGATACTGGAGTGGGAGTCTGCTCAGAGGAGCAGCATAAGCAGTGGGCTTTGGAGGCATGTGCAATAGTGGCAACAGGAGCTTCAGGAGCTCTCAAACAAAGATGGTAAGGGGGTAAATGTCTAACAAGTGGTCAGAAAGTGATTGCAGGGGATCATTTGTTGGCAGTGGGCGCATGTGGTTGGCAACTCAATTGCCCAGATTCAGTTCTCGGTCACAGTTCCAGGGTGAAAGGGAGTACATGTAGTCAGTCACAAGGGAGCATAGACACTCATAATTTCAAAACAGAGAGGAGTACTAGAACTTGATGCTGTAGGAAAATAATGACTCTTTCTGGGTAAAATCCAGAGCACAGAGCAGGAGAGCAGGGACCACACATCTCCTTGGATCACATCACCTTAGAAGCATTAAGGAATTCCAAGAATTAGTTCAGGAAACAGCATCATGAAAAAGACTGAAGCTATGGACAGTGCCTCCCTAGTTCCAGGTGAGCATAATCTAACTTTAACATAGAATTCAAAGTAAAAAAGAAATAGGATAAAAGAATGAGCAAATAACAAAAGAAGGACTTGAATATAAAAAGTTATTGTGATGGCAGAGAAGACCAAGAAACAATTTCAGAAAAAGACACCAATGTGAAGAAAGCTACAACAAAAGCCTCAAAGAAAAATGGAAATTAGAACAAGCTCAACAAAATTATTGGAAGAGTTAAAGATACAAGAACAGTAGTACAAGAAAATTATGAAAAGGGCATTTACAAGTTGGTAAAAAGAACTATAAAGGATATTGAAGAAAATAACACCTTCAAAAAAGGAACTGGTCTAATTGCAAAAGAGGCACAGAAATTCACTGAAGTAAAAAACTCCTTAAAAAGCAGAACAGATCAAATGGCAACAGAGGTACAAAATTTCACTGAAGAAAATAATTCCTTATAAATTAGATTTGGAAATTATTGGAAACTAATGACTCCATGAGACATCAAGAAACAGGAAAATTCAAAATAAATGAAAATAGAATAAAAATGTGAAATAACTCATCAAAAAATAACTGATCCAGGAAAACATCTTGAGGAGAAATAATTTAAAAATTATTGGACTACCTGGAAGCCATGATAAAAAAAAAAAAAGCCTAGAAATCATATTTCAAGAGATTATCCTTTAACAACTAACAGGATTCCCCCAGATTCCCCCCAAACTATGTAAAAGGGGACTCTGAACAACTTCTGGAGGCCCAGCACCCACAGAAAGACACAGAGAAGCTAAACTCCCCCTGAGGACAGCCCAGCAGCCCTGCAGGAAGGACCAGCGCAGTGGTCTGGGACCTGGCAGCGTGCAGTGCGCAGAGCGCAGGAGCCGAGCCGAGCCCAGGTCCGCATGAGCCAAGGTTTTAGCCCCAGGGCGGCAGGGCCAGCAGCCAGCTGGAGGAACCCCAGAACACCAGGAGCTGTGGCGACTCCAGAATTATCAACATAGACTTGCCTAGGACAAAGTAAGAGGTTAGTGTCCTATGGACTTTGGGACTGGTATTAGGGAATGCGTCGGCTCCCTCCCCTGGGGGCTAGAAGCCACTGAGGACAAACGCCATTTTGTAGTTTTCAGAGGCAGCTCCCGCTCCCAGCCTGCAAATTTGTAGGGAGATCCAGCGATCAGTCTTGGGGGGTAATCGCTCTTGCTTTAACCTCCCTGGATCTGGATTGTGATCTAGGGTGGAAGTTGTGGGTGGGTTTACAGCTTGCCAGAAACGGAAGTTGCCCCCCACATGTTCGGGACGAAAATTCCTCTAGCTGGCCTTAAAGCCATAGTGTGGCAACAAGCCCAAAAGTCAAGCAATTAAGTGGCAACATGCCAAGGCAAAGGAAACAGAAAAATGCAACCCTAGACTCCTATTTTGGGGGCATAGAGCGGGAAAAGGACTGTGAGGTCAGAAGTCCTGCTCCAAAAGCCCCAGGGGAAAACATGAGCGGGTTGCTGGCCATAGAGGACCTTAAGAAGGACTTTAAAAATCAAATAAGAGAAGTGGAGGAAAAATTGGAAAGAGAAATGAGAAGGATGCAGGAAAAGTATGAAATGAGGGTCAACAGCCTGACTGAGGAAAACAACACCTTAAAAAATAGACTAACTCAAATGGCAAAGGAGGCCCAAAAGGGCAATGAGGAGAAGAATGCCTTAAAAAGTCGAATTTGCCAGATGGAAAAAGAATCTCAAAAGTTCACTGAGGAGATTCATTCCTTCAGAGTTAGACTGGAGCAAATGGAAGCTAATGACTTTATGAGAAATCAAGATGTTGTTAAGCAGATCCAAACAAATGAAAGATTAGAAGGCAATGTGAAATATCTCATGGGAAAAACCACTGACCTGGAAAATAGATCCAGGAGAGACAATTTAAAAATTATTGGACTACCTGAAAGCCATGATCAAAGAAAGAACCTAGAAATCACCCTTCAAGAAATTCTCAAGGAAAACTGCCCTGATGTTTTAGATCCAGAGGGCAAAATAGAGGTTGAAAGAATCCACAGATCACCTCCTGAAAAAGATCCCAAAAAGAAAACTCCCAGGAATATTATAACCAGGTTCCAGAATCCCCAGATCAAGGAGAAAATACTACAAGCAGCCAGGAAGAAACAATTTCAATATTGTGGAAACACAATCAGAATAGCACAGGACCTGGCAGCTTCTACACTGAGGGATCAAAGGGCATGGAATATGATATTCCAGAGGGCAAAAGAGCTGGGAATGAACCCAAGGGTCACCTACCCAGCAAAACTGAGTATTTTGTTTCAGGGGAAAATATGGTCATTCAGTGGAATAGAGGACTTTCAAGCATTCTTGAGGAAAAAACCAGAATTGAATAGAAAATTTGACACCCAGACACAAGAAGGAAGAGATGCCTGAGAAGGTAATCAGGGAAAAGAAATCAAAAGGAACTTATCAAAGTTGAACTATTTACATTCCTATATGGAAAGCAATAACTGTGACTGATGATATCTTTCTCACTATGAAAATAATGGAAGAAGGGGGTGTGGTCATATGAATACATATGTGAATGTGTGTGTATATGGTTACAGTTATATATGGATAGAGGGCATAAGTTGAATTTGTTGGGAAGGGAGAATACTCAAGGGATGAAATTATGAGGTGAGAGAGGAAAGTGGCAAGAGGAGATGGGGAGAGACAGGGTAGGGTAAACTATCCCATGTAGAAGAAGCAAGGGGAAGTGGTTGCAAAGGAGGGGGAGAATAAGGAAGGCTAAAAAGGCAAAACCACATTCACATTGAATTTGGTTCAGGGAGAAAATGACATACAACTAAATGGGATATCTCAACCTGCAGCAGGATAGGGGGAAGGGGGATGGGAGGAGGGATGATGGATGGGAGGGCATCCTTGGGGTGAGGGGAGGTTGGAAGTACCCACTATAGAAGAGGGACAGGATCATGTAGGGAATGGACCAGGTGGGGGGTGGGATGAGTGGGAGGGAATTATAAGCAGCCTTGTACAATATATCTACTATGATAATGTTTTGCATAGCTAGACATGTACAACATATACTGAATTACTTATCTCCCAAGAGGGAATGGGTGACAAGGGAGGAAGGAAATGGATCTGAAATTTGAGGTCACAACATTAAATGTTTCAAATATATATAAATACTATTATTAATACTCTTTTGCTTGTAATAGGGAGGTAAGATGTGCAGGCATTGGGATACAAAGACTCACCTTCCTCTTATGGAAAAGTCGATGGGGGTATGGGAGAAGGTATGGGAGAGAGTAGATTGGAGGAAGCGATATCTTGTGGGATTACTATTCTGGGAGGTTGGGTAGGAGAATAATGGGGGGAAAATGATTGTAACCCAAAATCTGGCTGAAATGAATGATGTAAAACAGAAGTTAATAAAGCATTTGTTTAAAAAAAAAACAACTAACAGGATTTATCACACAGTTTTTGATCCAATCCATTTGTTTTTAGCCCTGAAGACAAAAAACCGTAGTGGGATAAACTAAAGACCCAGTTTGATTCTTCAGTAACAGATATGCTGATCATTAGGTCTAGTATTTGGTGGAATTATATTTATATTGTTTCAAGTAACAATGGCTCACAGGGAATGAATCAAATGCATTAATTGACAGATTCATGACTAAACAAGAGATAGAGAGCATTCCTAAATGAAAAATAGATCATTATAATTAAATTAATTTAAAAAGTTTTGCACAAAAAAACTGATGCAACCAAGATTAGAAGGAAAGCAGAAAACTGGGAAGAAATCTTTATAGTAAGTGTCTCTGATAAAGGCATCACTTCTCATATATATAGAGAGAACTGAGTCAAATTTATAAGAATAAAAGCCATCCCACAATTAATAAAAATGGTCAAAGGATGTGAACAGGCAATTATCTATAGGCATATGAAGAAGGGCTCTGCATCACATTAGAGAAATCCATATTGAAAAACTCTGAGGTACCTTTACTTTATAGATTTTAGATGGGCTAATATGACAAAAATGGAAAATGATAAGTGTTAGAGAGGACATGGGAAAATTGGGACATTAATGCACTATTGATTGAATTGTGAACTCATCCAAACATTCTGAAGAGCAATTTGGAACTGTGCCCAAAGGACAACCAAACTCTGCATACCCATTGATCCAGCAGTACCACTACTAGTTCTGTGCCCAAAGAGATAATAAAAAAGGAGAAAGAACCTACATATGCAAAAATATTATAGCAACACTTTCATGGTGGCAAAATGATGGAAACTGAATGGATGCCCATCAATTGAAGAATGGCTGAACAAGTTGTAGTATATGAATGTAATGCAATACTATTATGCAATAAAAAAATAATGAACAGGCAGATTTCCGAAAATCCTGAAAAGACTTGTGGGAACTAGTAAAGGTGATAATGAGCACAACCAGGAAAACATAGTACAAAGCATCAGCAAAACTGTGTGAAGATCAACTATGAATAACAGCTTTTCTCAGCAACACAATTAAAGAACTGATGACCTCTGACAGCAGATTGAAGTCTACTTTGTCACTTTATTATTTTTTGTGAGTTTCTTTTTTTGATATTTTTCTTTTTTCACAACTGTGACTAATATGGAAGCATTTTACATGATAGCACATGCATAATCTATGTCAAATTGCCTACTATTTCAGGAAAAGGGGAGGGGAGAGTGAGGGAGAAAATTTGGAACTCAAAATTTTGCAAGAATGAATGCTAAAATTGTCATGTAATTGGTAAAAAAAAATTGCCATTTAAAATAAGTAAATTTTATATCACCTTCAATCAGGATGAAATTAATAGCTAAGGCCAAATGGCTTCCTTAGAGTCAACCAGGAAAATTTTCATGAGGTCAAATTATCAGAGTATGATCAGGAAAATGACTTATTTTTATTTCTAAATTTTTTTTTAAAGCAATTGAGGTTAAGTAACTTGCTCAAGGTTACACGGCTAGTCTTTATTTATGCATGGATGCTCATTTTCTGAGGCCGGATCTGATCTCGGGTCATCCCAACTCTGAGGCCAGCACTCTTACTCACTGCGCCACCTAGCCGCCCTTTAGGGCAATTGGGGTTAAGTAACTTGCCCAAGGTTACACGGCTAGGTTTTTGTTTGTGTGGATTAAGAGGCCGGCTCCGAACTCAGGTCCTTCTGATTCCAGGGCCGGCACTCTATTCACTGCGCCACCTAGCCGCCCTATTTCTAAATTAAAAGATGTAGGTTTTTTGATTGATTAATTTTTTTCTATCTATCTGTCACATTTCCCATATAATTGTTCTCAAACATACCTACCCTTTGAAGAGGACAAAAATATTTTCCTAGTGATTTGTTTTATTCCTTATTCCCTACATGACCAAGTCTCTACAGGGTTATTTGGAACAACAGGAACAGGCCAACAAAGGTGTGCAAAGGTTCTTAAACTGATGTCCACAAACTTCCAAGAGGTTTTTGGATAGATTTACGGGGTTATGTATACTTGAATGGGAAAAAAAGTATGTATCCTTATTGTTAAAATTGTTTAACTTAAATTTGGCATTTCCTTCAATTATTTAAATACATTAATCTAAGAAGATGTCTGCAGTCTTCACCAGATTGTTAAAGGGGTTCATTATATAAAAACCAAGAAACCTTGGTGTATTGGCAATGAAATGGTGGGAACATTAGAAAGTAGTGATCAAACAGTTAGGATCATCTCCTTTTCCCACTTTGTTATGGACAGCAACATATGTATATAAAGCAATAAACTTGTTAAAGATGAAGCGAACTCTAATAGAGAGAAGCAAGGGACTTCATACAACCTATCATCTCAATTAGGAGATGATTCACAACTTTATGGCTCTAGATATCTTTATGAAAGTGTACAGAATAAGAATAATATGTAATTTTTACTGGATCCTAACTCAAGTAATCAAATTTGCCCCCACAGATATTACTGAGATTTGAAGGTAGATTCTTTAATTTGGATAATAATAGCTCCCATTGAAAGAATGCTTTGAAGTTTGACAAGTCCTTTACATATTCCTTCATTTTATCCTTAAAACAATCTGGAAGATATATACTATTGTCATCCCCATTTTACAGATGAAGAACTCGAGTTAAATTATAAATTACTTGCCACATCACTACTGTTTCTTCCCAGATTTGAACTTATATCTTCCTGACTTCAGATTTAGTCCTTTATCTGATGTACCATCATTATTCATACCTGAAAATATAGAGCTTTGTAAAGTCTGTAAACTGAAAAATTAGCAATAAAAAAGAGTGAAAATCATAGGTATTGCCCACTAATTTGGGGATATGACTAACATTAACTGCACATGACTCACTGGGCAATTACCTGAATTCATATCTATTACAGCTATTCCAAAAGTCAAAGTGACATCTTTCCCCAAAGGAATCCAATGACTTTTATAACTTTTATTGCTTTTCAATAGACTGATTTCTTTTGATGCAATTTTGAACTACCTTTTCCTATTGGGGATCCCTGAAGCTGTAGTCAGCAAGTAATATTAGCTTGGTCAATGCCCATGCTTAATTTCCATCACTTCTTCAGAGAACAATTCACACTTATCACAAGAGTTATCACAAGGAACTGGAAGAATATGAAGTGGACTCTCTGTGCAGTGCATGGCTCTGCCTCAAATATAAATATTCAATGCTTTTGCTCATTTACTTTTTACTTTCCTTATCAGAAATGATGAATTTATTAAGCTCTCTTTCAACACAAAGAAAATCTCTTTCTCTCTCTCTCTCTCTCTCTCTCTCTCTCTCTCTCTTATAGAAGAAACTATAATGAGTCTCTTCAAGCAAAAAAAAAAAATGAACACAAAAATCAAACCATGTATTTTCTTCTCTCTGAATGAATAAGTATTTGTTTTCTTGCTATCTTTCCTGTTAAAAGAGCCAGCAAATGAAGCATAGATCTTAACTTGAAGTAGGTTGTTTCTCCAACAGAAGAATGTAGCTCTTCAGTGTTTACTCTCTGCTAAGCATTAATTAGCCTTGAGTAATTGTGCTGTTCTGGACTGTTCTAAGGACTGTCTACCAACTTCCTGTGGCAGAAATTATAAGGAATAGATAAGAATAACTGAGAGGAAAGAAAAAGACACTTTTCTAACCTTCCATCCCACAATTCTCTACAAAAAAACACTTTTCTTAGTTTTTCTTTTTTGGTAGAGATTATATGTCAAAATGTATAATACTGATATAGAAATAAAGTAAATATGCCCATCTATCTGGAAAGTCTGGGAACCATGGGAATAGATTTTTACCCAAATAACTCAAATTATCCCCTTTGTCAAAAGTATGTCCCCTCAAGTTGCCAATTTGAACATCTATTCCTTTTATCATATCTGAGGTGAGGATGATTACTTGATCTATTCCCACGTGGTACAGAGAGACATAGTCTTCAAGAGTAAGAGCAGGACCCAGTTGACAATGGAAAGAGGAAAAAGAAGAAGGAGGAGAAGGAGGAGGAGGAGGAGGAGAACAGTGAACAATTGCAGCAGTGAACAACTTGGGCTAACTGAAAATACTATACAATTTGCAAAATGTAATCCAACTAAATCTTCCCTCATTTTGGTATCAGATTATATGCATCTGAAGACAGATCAACTCAATGGGCTGCCCATGCAACTGCAGGGCATAGCATGCATAATATATTTGCATCCACTTTGTTTCCCAGAATATATGGTTTAATTTTCCTCTTTTGACCTTTCTATCCTTTTCAGATGACACATTGACTATGCTTGTATTATATTTTTGAAAATAATTGATTACATTAAAATGAAATTTTTGAGAAGATAAATGACTTGTAATGTATTTAGCCAGATTGAAAACTTTCTAAGATTTTGGAAAAAGAAGGATCATGAAAGTAATATTTTACTTTTGTATTACAGAGTATACATGAGGAATCAGACTTTAGGTAGGGTTAATATACTCTAGCAATGAATACAAGTGCCATATGGCAATGGACTTAAAGTTGATCAAGTCAAAACTTGAGGGGTTTGGAAAGAATAGGAGGGGAGTATAGGAAATGGAGGGAGCTGAGCCCATTGGAGAAGTGAGAGAAATGATGTGAATACCAGTAGTCTTCAAGTCTCATGGTTGTGAGAGAAAGGAAAATGTGGAGAAAAGATTGGATCCTTAGTTCTTCTGTGTGTGTGTGTGTGTGTGTGTGTGTGTGTGTGTTATGGATATGTCCATTTAGTTACCCTTGGCAACATTCTAGTTAGCAACCCTTGTTGCCTTCCCTTTTTCTATTTTCTTTTCAGCCCCTTGAAATATGGTTTATGCTTATATCAGAAACCGTTGCTTCAGTAAAAAAAATGGTGGGAAGAACATAAGGATGCATAAGCATTCTTCCACCTAGATCCTGAGTCCTTGAATCCTTGAATTATCTCTTTTTTCATAATTTTTCTCTTTCTGTCAGGTAGAGGAAAAAGTAAACTGGAGAATCTCTCTGTCTTTGTCTCTCTGTCTCTGTCTCTCTGTCTCTGTCTCTCTGTCTCTCTCTGTCTCTGTCTCTCTCTGTCTCTCTCTGTTTCTCTCTCTCTCTCTGTCTCTCTCTCTGTCTCTCTGTCTCTCTCTCCTTTCTCCTCTTCTCTTCTCCATCTATCTCTATCCCTTCTCTCGCTCTGATGCTGTCTTCCTTTTCTGTTTGGAACTGGAAATACTGCGTGTTCATGTCAAAGTGTGCAAACAAGACCCAGGAGTTATATTCTGATTGAATCTTATTTCAAGAATGCTTGTATGTCTTGTATATTTAAGATCTCTGTAAAGGACTTACGAACTAAAGTTCTTAAGAACTTTAGAACTTGAAGGGACCTTAGAAGTCATTAAGTCCTGCCACCTCATATCAGAGATGAGGAAACTAAGTGACTTGCCCAGGGTCATGTAGTAAGTGGAGGCTGCGTTTAAACTCAGGTC
Organism: Gymnobelideus leadbeateri; assembly: GCA_011680675.1. Lineage (NCBI taxonomy): Eukaryota > Metazoa > Chordata > Mammalia > Diprotodontia > Petauridae > Gymnobelideus > Gymnobelideus leadbeateri. The sequence goes on from WOXC01008544.1 coordinate 38,730, forward strand.
TTGCTGATTCCAAGTTCAGAGTTCTAAAGAACCACCAAACTATCTAGTAATATCCTTATTAATATCCTAATTCTCTCCTTATTAAAAATAGTCAGGTATGCTATAATATATGTTTTGAAAACACAGATTTGTTCCAATGCAATTAATATATTAAGGAATATTTTGAGCACAGCATGAATTTCAAATTTGTTTCTACTCTATTTCTTCTTCAAGAAATAGAAAACATACAGAAAACTTCACCACTTCACAATCACTCACAAGATGCAACCCTTCTACTTTCATAACTCAACTTTAGATCTTTGTTAAGGTAAAGTAGATATTTACTGTGTTATCTTCTGGTGTGGTAAGAACTGTGAGTAGAGAAGAGCTGGTTCAAACCACTTACACCCCCTTCTTTCATGGTCTTCAATCCTGAAGTTGCCCAGGTCCGAAAGCTGGGATTTGCTCCTTCCTAACTTTGCTATGACAAGTGGAGCAACAGCCCCAAATGGCAAACTGCCCACTATTTATTGTAGTATGAATGTATTTCATAACCATTTAGCACATGTAAATCTATGCTACCATTTAAAAAAATTTTAATTAAAAAATGACACTTTTTAAAAAATGTGTCACTGATGATATTTTAAGCATTGGTCCCCTAACTATTTTCTACATAAGCTCTGTGGCTTTTGTGGGGAACACATATGCTGAGCTATAGCAGAACTGATTGTCTATCTCTCCCTCCTAAGGGGTACTACCTGGGTAGTCAGTAAACTTCAACTATTCTAGAATCTTAATGCCCACTGCTTAAAAATTCTGAGATTTTTAGGGGTGAGAAGAGGACTTGTTGAACATCCCTTGTGCCTCCAACGCCTTCCCAGAACAGTGTTACTAACAAATCTGGCAAAGAATACAAGCATGGAATTTTTTAAGATGATGGTATTTGTGGCAATACGGACAAAGGGGAAAGGTCAAGGAAGTTCAGGTTGTCATTGACAATTAGTAAAATGTATAGCGTATGTGTGAGTTGGCAGGAAAACTTATTAGTAATTAGAAAAGTTTCATGGTACTTGAGTAGAGCTGATTAGAAACTAAAAGCAGAGTATGACTGCACAAATTAAATACACATTTGTGTCCCATCACCTTGCAGTATGTTACTGTCTATAGGATAAGTTTGAGGAAGGTTGATGGAGGTTGCTGGAAGAAAATGAGCACATAAATGAACCAGATCAATAAGTTGTACTATTCCACACCTTAAAATTTCCTGATAGAATCTGTGCAGCATCTAAAAGAGACTTTTAGAGAAGAAAAATTAATATCATTAGTTATGATGGACTGTGGGCTAATTGTAACTACCAGCAGGATTCATCTAGTGTTATCTATTAAGTTCTCTGCCTCAATACACCAAGACTTATAGAATCCAACAGTATCGGAGGTGGAGGAGAACTCAGCATCCTTCTAATCCAACCCATATCAGAAAAAGAATCCATTCTTCAATACACGTTACAAGTGGTCATCTAACCTTTATTTGAAGACCTCAACTGAGAAGGAATTCACAACTTCCTACCTTGCCCCATCCAGGTGGTTCTTTTCACTGTGGGGTGCTCCAATTGTTAGGAATTTGATTGATTTCCTAATTGTAGTTTGTATTCATTTTGTATTCATTTGTATTCATTGTATTCATCCTCTTTGTAGTTTGTATTCATTTCTCCTAGTTCTGCCCTCTGGGGCCAAGCAGGATAAATGTAATCCTAAAGATAGTCCTTCAGAATACCCTAAGACAGTTATCTTAACATGTCTTCTCTTCTCTCTTGTTCTGCCCTCCTTCCTCCATGACTTTTTTATCCAGACTAAACATGCCCAAATTCCTTTAAATACCACTCCTATAGTATAGATTCAAGTCCCTACATCATTATGGTCTACCTTCTTTGGACACTTACCCATTTATCAATGTCCTTTATAAAATATGGTGCCCAGTTCTTAACTAAATACTTCAAATATTTTCTGAGCAGGTCAGAGTTCAACCTTATTCTGACTTCTTTATTTCCTGAAGGTTTACTTTTGTTAATGCAGACCATGGCAGCATTAATGTGTTTTGGCTGCAATATTGTACTGTTGACTCCCATTGAGTTAGTGGACAGGGAGGTTGTGAGGCTTAAATAAAATAATGGTTGCAAAGCACCTTACAAACCTTAAAGTACAACATAAATGCCAGTTATTACAATAATAATTACTATTAGCCTCCAATCACCAGACGCCCAGTCTGAGGACAACTTCATTCCCTATGCCTTCTGCTGCATTCCTGCTGAGCTTTAGCAATGCTTATAGAGCAATACAGGGATGTGTTGGGAAATGTTTAAGCCTTGAAAATCATATTCATTCACACACTTTTATCTTTAATCTGCATTATTAGGACTTTCTTAAGTCTACACAATCAATGCAACAATAAATCAATCTCTGATTTGTAGAGACAGAGGATTTCTGAGGTGGAAATGCTCACATTAAAAATTTAACAATCAATAAAGTGGGCTAAAGCTGGTTCCAGGATTCCCGATTGCAGACCACTTGAACCCTCCACTCTGAACCCTCATGCTTCTCCATCTTGTACTTGTGAAGTTTTTCTTTACCCAAGCATAAGACTATACCTAGGCTTACTAAGTGTCCTCATCAGATTTAACCAAATCTTAAAATCTTTTTGACTCTTTTTTTGTTTGTTTGTTTGCTTTTTTGGAGGGCAATTAGGGTTAAGTGACTTACCCAAGGTCACATAGCTAGTTTTTGTGTTAAGTGTCTGAGGCCAGATTTGAGCTCAGGTCCTCCTGACTAGAGGGCCAGTGTTCTGTTCACTGCACCACCTAAGTGCCCCTAATCTTTTTGATTCTTGATGCTATCTTGTGATGAGGATGTTATCAGTACCTTTATCCAAATTGTTGATAAAAGTACAGTGCAAAGTCCTCAGTACAATTGACTGGAGATCCTTTTCTTGCTTATATAATGGACTACTTTTACTATATAATGCACAACTTTTTTAGTCTGAATTCATCTAATTGGCTATCATCAAACTTATACCTCTCCATCTTTTGCACAAATATGTTATGTAACATTTGTCAAGCATTTTTCTGAAGTCTAGGTCAACTGTACCTCCGGCATTCCATAGTAGTTTAAAGAGGACATGTCAAAAGAGGACATGAAATTACTCTGGCAGGACGTGTTCTTTATGAAGCCACACTTGTTTTAATAATCATTTATCCTTTTCTGCAGTCGATGTTCACTAATCGACTCCGATATGCTCTAGAATGTTTGAGGAATTGAAGCCAAACTCACCAACCTATAGGTTTTAGATTCCAATCTCTTCCCTTTAAAAAAAAATAAAATATTTACCCTTTCCCATCCTGAATGCTCACTGTCTTCCATGGCAGTAACTGAGCAACCCAATAAGTTAGTTATTTCTTTCAGTCCCCACAACATAGTGTATCTGAGTGAGGTGCCACAGTGGTTAAGAACTCTTACTATGCATTTATTTATTAGATACCGATTATTTATTACAGATTATCTATTAGCCACATCATCCTATCCTTTCCTTCCCAAACCATTTATGTTCCCAGGCAAAAAAAATTTTTTAAAAGAGTTAAGCATTTCTGCTGTCTCCTTTGTTAATGCTTATTGTCCTGCTCATCTTGAGCAGTAGTACCAACGCTTTTTTTTATAGGATTGCTATCTATTTGTGGTCAGTTATTGTCCTTCATTCTCCAAGAGGACCAAAATGACATCACTATATTGGAGTCAAGGTATAGTGTGTCTGCCTGTGGCTGATCTGACCAATATGAGCTTGGAAGGCTCTACCACAGGTTGGGCACAAATAGTCCATATGAACATTTGGAGTAGAGAGGTCTCTAAATTTGTGCATCTCATATTTTTCTTGAGCTACTACAATTCTTCTTTGGACATAGAGCATAGTGTTTTCTTTGATGTGAGCATGCCATGCTGGGCTGTCCTTCACCAGCACAATCCATCCCACAATGGATTCCAAAGCTCTTTGGAGAGACCTTGAGATTGTCCTTGTATTGCTTCTTCTGACCACTATGTGAGCACCTTCCTGGAGTGAGTTATCCACAAAATAGTCCTTTAGGCAAATGTACATTTGGCATTTGAACAACATCGCCAGCCCAATGGAGTTGTGCTATCATCAGTAGAGTTTGAATGCTCAGCAGCTTAGCTCAAGAAAGGACCTCATAATCTGATACCTTATCTCATAGGTGATCTTCAGAATCTTCATAACACAATTCAAATGGAACCATCATTTTTTGGATAGGATTGCTATCTAATCACTGGTGAAAATTATAGTTGGCATCTGCCTATTGATCTGGCAATGATATTGTCTCTATGGGAAATACTGAGAGCCTACCAAGGAGAGCAGAGTATCAAGAAACCCAACTATTTTGAAATTGTTTCATCCATTCCAGTGCCCGAGTAAAGGCTGCAACTATTTTTCTCAAACCTGTAGCTTACAAAGGAAAACCCAGAAACCATTTTGAAAAGAAACTACTATCTCGGGAGGCTAGGTGGCACAGTGAATAGAGCACCAGCCCTGGAGTAAGGAGGACCTGAGTTCAAATCCAGTCTCAGACACTTAACAGTTACTAGCCATGTGACCTTGGGCAAGTCACTTAACCACAATTGCCCTGTCTTCCCCCCTCCAAAATAAAGAAAAAGAAAAGAAACATCTAGTTTCATACTTATCTGGTATGTGTATGACTGTAGGCAAGATAGATCATGAAGGACAAGGAAGCTTTTAGATTCATAGAAAACTAATAGAACTAATGTAACTAAAATAAATTTCCTTAATACAGAAAAAAATTTCTTACAGCATTTTTTAAATTTAAATTTAAATTTTTGAGACTGGGGTCTCACTATCTTGCCTAGGCTGAAATTGCAGTTGTCATTTGCTGTCATAATGGTGGGTTAGTGTCTAAGTAAGAATTAGAAATCAGTTCTCCTGACTCTAGGCCCAATGTTATTTCTTCTAACCCTATATTATCTTTCTACAATATATATTTTTCATAATTAAAAATTTTTTTATCCTTCTATCCCTTTCATTTTCTCAAATGCTTATTAGTTGAGTGACCCTGAGAAAGTTACTTAATCTCTTTGAACCTCAGTTTACTCCTCTGTATAATGAAGATGGTAATAGAACCTCCCTCATAGGGTCGTATAAGACTGAAATGAGATACCAAATGTAAAATGTAGTAGAAACCACTTAAGTGATTATATAAATTCTAGCTACAATAATAATAATAATAATCATTATTATTATTGTTTATTAATTTTAATTCTTCAGAAACTATAATGTCTAATATATTCATACAAAGCTGGTAGAATATTGGTGTTTTAAAAATGGGTCTTTGTTTCAGAGAAAAGTTTGAAGACATTGAAAGATTTGTAATTTTCCTAAGGCATTCCAACCTACTACATTATACCTGCTTAATTAATCTGGGCCAGCTTGTTTATTTGCAATGTCTGTAAAAGACATGGGTAAGTAGATAGATAGATAGGTAGATAGATAGATAGATAGACAGACAGACAGACAGACAGACAGACAGATAGATAGATAGACAGACAGATAGATAGATAGATAGACAGACAGATCCTGTTGAACAGATTTTATCAGTTGTTAATCTAACTGCATTATAATGTGAACATTAAGCAATTCTCAATTTGATTTTTCTTACATAGATAGTTAGGCCCAGGAATGTCCTGGAGATACTAATGCTTGATTATGAAGCTTTCAGTGTGTACATTGGCAAATGCTACAAATTACGTAAGAATTAGAATCTAGTTCTCCTGACTCCAGATCCAATGTTATTTCTTCTAACTCTATATTGTCTTTCTGCAATATTCCTCGTGATATTTTCTTTTGTAATTAAAAAAAATCTTTTATTTTTTCATCCCTTTCATTTTCTCAGACATTTATTAGTAGAGTGACCTTGGGAAAGTCACTTAACCTATTTCAGCCTCAGTTTACTCATCTGTACAATCAAGATGGCAATAGAACCTCCTTCATAGAGCTATATGAGGACCAAATGACTTGTTTTGTTCATTGTCTAGACTTAAGAAAGTGATGGAGAAAATGTTAATAATGTAGTTTGTAGTGTTTATACCAGTCCTTTAGAGAGCTGACTGTTAAACTGTTAAAGATTTACCTGCAGTTCCTTGATTACGTTAAACTCCTTTAAGTTCTCTCTCTCTGTCTCTCTGTCTCTCTCTCTGTCTCTGTCTCTCTCTCTCTCTGTCTCTCTCTCTGTCTCTCTCTCTCTGTCTCTGTCTCTCTGTCTCTGTCTCTCTCTGTCTCTCTCTCTCTCTCTCTCTCCAACCTGTTAGAAGAAGTTAAGCATGTCGGTGCATAGCCATAGGAAGTAAACCTGATTAAGCTCTTCAAGTGGCCATTTAGCTAGGTTTAGGGGGCCCTTGGTTATCTATAAATAGAATTATAGATTTAAGATTGCTGGGTTCGGTTTAGTAAAGGTCAGTGAAGTCAGAAAGGAGCTGGACATGGATGGTAAAGTAGAATAAATTGGGAAATTTGAACAAGACTCACCAGCTGTAATATTCCCTAGGAAGTAGAAATATGACTAACACAAGGTCATGGTTTAAGGAGTTAAATGTTATGCTCATAGAACTGGGGTGAGGAAGAAAATAGAAAAAGGGGGAAAAGAATGAAATGTTTTAGGGGGACACATCAGAAGGGACTAGAAGTTCAAAAGCATAAAAATTCTTTACATAGACTTTACTTAGACACCCAACCTTTTCCTGAAAATGTAATGCTTTTGCAAAGTTTGAACACCATGAAAAAGATTAATTTAGACTTCTGGCCTATGATTTTATACTGTGATTAAAAATCAAAGCAGCAAATGCCTCCTTAGAGTCTGTTACATAGAAGAGGTAAAGATCTGTCTATTTTAATTTGTTTAATACAGTTACTAGAGTTGGCATGTCATAATGAATAAAGTGATAGTTTTGGAGTTAGGTAGATCTGGATTCAAATCTAGTTTCTGACCATAGTTACCTGTTTGGCACCATGAGTCACTATACTTTATCAATTTTTTAGATCTTACATCCTAGGCTATAGTGGTCTGCCTTTTTGAAGGGAGTTTCCAATCAGGAAGGGTACCACAATGAAAAAAAATACATATTTGTGTAATACAAGCAGTGTTAAGAAGTTTCTGTAAGGAAGGTGGGGTCTTAGATAAGGAAATATCCAGGTCTGTGTCTGATTGGGGGCATCATCCTGCCATATCTGCCACATCTCAAGGTTATCAGGATAATGTTCACTACTGACTACTCCTTTCTCCTATTCCCCAATGCAAGTGATCATTTAGCACCTCAGGCATATAGGACTCTTTAGCCCATATTTTTTTTTTTTGCTTTTTTGGAGGGCAATTGGGGTTAAGTAACTTGCCCAAGGTCACACGGCTAGGTTTTTTTTGTTTGTGTGGGTTAAGTGTCTGAGGCTGAATCCGAACTCAGGTCCTTCTGACTCCAGGGCCAGTGCTCTTTAGCCCATATTTTAATGTCAAAAGACTCTACAACTTCTCCTATCCAGCCTCAGTTCTAGCCTGAAGCAGTCTAGGGATATATAAAGCTTTCTTGGCAGATTAGAACCATAGGTTCAGTATTAGAAGGGAACTCTGAGGTAATCTAGTCAAACCTCATTTCTTCAGATGAGGAAACTGAAGCCCAGAGAGTTGGTGAGATTGGCTTAAGATTGCCCGATTAGTTAGTCGTCTACCCACTTCAAATCCATCACACTTTCCATGGCACCAATCAATCAAGAAGCAATTGTTAAGTGCCTACTATATGCCAGAAACACGATAAATATTTGGGAGATTTCATGTATTTACCTCCAGGTTTTCATAAACGTATATTCCTATCATTCAAGTGAAGTTTTGTGCCTTTTCTTTTCCTACCTCTTTTCCTTATTTTTTTTAATTTTTTAAAAATTCATTTATGGGGGTGGCTAGGTGGCGCAGTGAGTAGAGTGTCGGCCCTGGAGTCAGAAGGACCTGAGTTCGGATGTGACCTCAGACACTCAACGCACACACAAACAAAAACCTAGCCGTGTGACTCTTTTCAGACCTAAATATCCAGATTATAGAGAAATAGCATTTTTTACCTTTATTTGTCCCTTTTGAAATTATCTCTCATTATTTTATGCTATGGTTTTGTGTGTGTGTGTGTGTGTGTGTGTGTGTGTGTGTGTGTGTGTTTGTCATCTCTCCCTATTTGACCATAAACTCCATGAGGTCAAGGCCTGCCTTTTACCTAAACTTTTACTCTCCCAATACTTAGCAAAGTGATCTGTATATAGTAGTTATATACTTTAAAAAATTTTGTTGACTTGAACTGAACAAAAGAAAAATGACAGCTGAAAAGGAAAGGTGGTCTATTCAATAAGGTTAGCTAGCAAATAAAAGCAGATAATAACCTTCCATGGCCAATGCGACAAAAATTGCCCCCCAAAAAAAGGAAGTCAGAGAATAGATTCATGCTAGTGCTGACACGACAGACATGGTCTGGAAAGAAAAATTCACCCAACTTGTGGACTATTTTTGTATAAAACTTGAACATTGCAGTATTGAATCCCATCCTCTAACCTAGGTATCTTGAATTTCTTCCACAATCAAAAAGAAAAACATAATAGTATACTGCAGCCCTCTGTGATCAGAAAGGGGTCTTAGAGATTTCCCTTTGTCTGACTCATAGCATAAAGCATCATGCAAAGTATACATTTTTCCTGTGCAAAGTAGAAATTAATGCATAGTTTCACATACACTCATGGCTTTTCTTTTTATTGTTTTTTTCCACTTGGTAAAACATAGAAAAAACATAGAAATTAATAATCCTTGGTCATAGGAGAAAGGGTAAGTGAACATAGGTGCTACTCTCATTTTCCCTTCTGGTCAAACTCACTTGTAAGATTTCAATAGACCAATTTTTACTTTTATATCTTTTCCTCTCCCCTTTGACCATGTTTAATAATAGGTGACATAGATAAAATAATATTAATAGGAAGCAAACTGAAGGGGTAAAATGGATCTAAATAATCCACATACTAGATGAATGTAAGATCCTTGAATTCAGAGACAAATTTCATTTTGTCTTTGTGTTCCAACACCTAGCACTATGCTTAACACATAGGAATGGACTTAAGAAATGTTTGCTAGGGGTGGATGGCGGAAAGGAAGCAGTAACTTCTCTAAGCTCCTCTGTGAATTCCGTCACTAAACCTTAAAAAGTGAATCTGAATGGATTCTGGAGTGTCAGACTGGAAAAACAACTGACCTAGAGAACAGATCTAGGAGAGATAACTTAAGAATTATTGGTCTACCAGAAAGCCTTGATGAAAAAAGCAGACTAGACAACATCCTCCAAGAGATTGTCAAAGAAAACTGTCCTAAAGTCCTAGAACCAGAAGATAAAATAGTTATTGAAAGAGTTCACCAGACTCCTCCTGAAAGAGATCCCAAATTGAAAACTCCAAGAAATATAGTAGCCAAATTCCAGAATTACAAGATGAAGGAAAAAGTATTGCAAGCAGCCAAAAAGAAACAATTCAAATATCACAGAACTACAGTTACAATCACACAGGACCTAGCAGCTTCTACATTAAAAGATTGGAGGGATTGGAATTTGATATTTCATAGAGCAAGAGAGCTAGGACCTCCACCCTAGAAAGCAATCCAGATGCAAGCAGGTTAAAGCAAAATCAATTACCCCTCAGCCTGGTCGCTTGGTCCCCCTACAATCTGTTGACCAGGAGTTGAAGCTGTCACTTGGTGGTGGTTTCATGGCCACAGTGCCTCAGGTGCTTCTCCCTCTAAGGGGCAAAGGCCGACCACACTCCCAAAGTACCAGATCCCAAAATCCACACTGCACTGACCTGTCCCTTTGTCTTTAGCATCTATGGGTTGATAATTCTGAAAACTGCCACAGCTGATTGTGATCTGAAGTCCCTCCAGTTGGTGGCTTACTGTGGCAGCCCAGAGGCTAAGACCTCCAGCTTGAACAGGGCTCGGGTTGGCTCCCAGACCACTGCACTGGCTGCTTCCTCCTGGCCTGCCAGGCTGTCCTCAGTGGAAAGTTAGTTTCTCTGTGTCATTTTGTGGGTTCTGTAGCTCCAAAGTTTGTTCAGAGTCACCTTTTTCACATGAATTGGAGGAGGTGGGAGCCAGAGCCTCATAGAAGTCCTGTTTCTACTCTGCCGTCTTTGCTCTACCCTCCTTTAATTTTTATTACATCAAATTCAAAAGCTTTTAGACAAACAAAACCAATGCAGCCAAAATTAGAAGAAGAAAAAAATCAGAAAACTGGGGCAAAATTTGCAACAAGTTTCTCTAATAAAGGCCTCATTTCTCAAAGATGTAGGGAACTGAGTCAAATTTATATAAAAAAAATTCAACATCCTCCTGTTGATAAATGGTAAAAAAAAAATAGGAAGAGGCAGTTTTCAGAAGAAGAAATCAAAGTTATAGTCATATAAAATACTCTAAATCAAAACTTATTAGAGAAATGAAATGAAAATTCAAACAACTGTGTGATACCACCTCACAACTATCAGACTGGCTAACCTAACAGAAAAAGAAAATAACAAATGCTGGAGGGGATGTAGACAAATTGGGGCACTAATATACTGATGATGGTGTTGTGAACTAGTCCAATCATCTGAAGAGTGATTTGGAACCACACCCCAAGGGCCATAAAAATGTGTGTAACCTAGCAATACATTTAGTAGGTCAAGCAAAAAGGAAAATCACTTATTTTTTCAAAATATTTATAGGATTACTTTTGGGGGTGGCAAAGAATTGGAAATCGAGAAGATGTCCATCAATTGCAGAATGGCTGAACAAGTTGTAATATATGATTGTTATGGAATGCTGTTGTGTTATAAGAAGTGAGAATCAGGATGGTTTCAGAAAAACAAACAAACAAACCTGGGAAGATTTATATAAACTCATGAAAAATGAAATGAGCAGAACAGGAGAACATTTTACACAGTAACGTCATTTTTTTAAGGATGATCAATTGTGAAAGACTTAGATACTGTAATCAAGACAATGATCCAAGACAATTCCAGAGAACCCATGACAAAAAAAAAATGCCATCTACCTCATGAGAAGGAACTGATAAAATCTGAATGCAGATTGACGCATACTTTTTATATATTTTATTTTTATTGCTTTATTTTTTCTTTATTTTATTTTGTACTGATTTTGGAAATAAAATAATAGGTTATAACACATAATAAATAAAATAATAAAATGCATATCAAAGAGATTACATTCTTAAGGAGTAGGGAGGGAACTGAAGAGGGGAGGAGAGAATCTGGAACTCAAAACTTTAAAAAAATATATTGATAAACATTTTTATGTGTAATTGGGAAATATTTAACAAAATAATTTTTAGTTAAAAAAAGAAAGATCATTAGACTGAGCTCAGATACCTAGGTTCCTGACCTGCCACTATTGGATCACTACATGACCATATTTTTAAAAAGTCACTTTATTTTTCTCTGCCTCAATTTCTTCACCTGAAAAATGAGGAGTTTGGAGTCTAAATACCATTTTACCTCTAAGATGCTATGATTTCCTTCTAAGTGAAGTCACTCACACCATTCTTTGATGGCACCAACATTTGCTGCTACCCTTTAGGAACTTAATTACCTGTAGTCTGGTAGGGTCTTCCATAACAAAACTAAGAGTATTCCAATAATTTCACTGTGGCTAGAAATGAGTATTACAGACTTGTAGAGAGCTCAGGACAAATTAAACCATTCTAAGGTGTTGGCTCTAAGCAGAATGTTTTTGATGTGGGTCTAGACACATAGATTAGATAAGGGCTATTGAGATTTAAGTCAGGAGAAGGCCTCTAGGCAGAAGACACATAAAGATTTGGTTTCCAAGATGCAGAACCAGATAAATTCTGTCCTTTTCTTTCAGAATGGAAGCTGTCTGCTAGAGAGAGCTCAATTATGCCAAGCTATCAACCAATCACACTCTCTTCTGGCAAAATCACTGTCATTCAGCTGGGAAAGAACCTATCTTAAATTTAGGGTTGAAAAACTAATTTTCCCTACAAGCCAATTTTAGGGAAAATTTAAAAGAAAAAAAAACAACTTCTTAAAATCCTGAATGAGAAAGATAAAACTGGCAATAAATCTCACTTCCTACCTTGTGACAGAATTGAGTTCAATTAATAAGCAACCTTTCTATAAGCCCCACAGAGCTCTGGACAGAGAGTCCTACTTGCATTTCTGGAAACTCCATCAAGCAAAGGTCATGCTATCCCACAGTGCAGTCAGACATATTTCCCAAGGTTGAATGATTCATGAATCTTGGATTTTTTTCTAGTTTTACCACATTTATCCACATTAGCTTATAGACCCACAGATTAGCGTAAGAAAAGTTTTTATTTACATGATACTTTTCATCTGACAAGAACTCAGAATTATGAACCACAAAAATACTGGAGAAGGGTAAATTTTCAGCAGCACAGGGCACATGAAATGGCTTCATTGGAAACCTTTTTTCAGTTGAGGGTATAGTAAACTTCTACTGTTATACAATGGGTCATGGGGCATTTAATGAAAACACAATGACTGACTGCTTCTTAAATTTTATGTCCTCACTAAAAACACTTTCCAACAGTCCATTGCCCAGTACTGATTTGATCTGTCACACAATGATGAAAGGCAAAATAGAGCACATATAATCTGAACAGCCAAAGTGTTAGAATTTTTAAAATGTTGTGACCAAGTTGGAAGTTTAGGACCCCTGAACTTAGGTAACACATTTTAATAAGAAATGTGGCCACTCCCTAAGTCAAAGTTCAAAGTAACTTCAAGATCAATTGTTCTAGGCCAATGTTTTTAAGCATATCTACGTATATCTCTATTTTATCAGTAAAAGGATGGAAAACTTTTCAAAAGTTATTCATTTAGTAAGTAGGGGGTGAGTAAGGATGGAATTATATAACACCACTCACCTACTAACTCAACAGATGCCCCCCACACCTCAGCAACTTGGAGCCTCACTAACCTCTTCATAGCTACCCTTAGGGCATGCAGCTAGGACCTGGGCCAATCCCATAAGATTAGTGGCAGAGACCTAAAGTATCCACTGAGAGGGACCCTAGGACCCCACCTCACCCTCCTCAGTGGTCACTTAGAAAATCTCTCATCTGTTATCAGGGGCCCTGGTACCTGGCCACAGCCAATCTGGGATACCAAAATCCCCATAACAGTTTCTTAGAGTCCCAGTGACCCTGATGAGGAACTCATCTCTCTGTTTAGTTTCTTTGAGGCCCTTGTACCCATGCACAGTGACATCATCACTAACCTTTGGATTTTAGGTTTAACTTGCTCCATTGTATCCATTGGGTAACTGAGAGTAGAGGAACCTAGATACTTTGACCCATCTAGGGCTTTGAATTTGATACTTGGTAGAAGACCACAGGAGCTATGGAAAGAGTCTCCATTCCTTTCTACCATCTTTAGTGGATCCTGGAGAAGCTGAGTGCCCTTGTAGAGGGGAGGGTATATCAGGCTCCAGCTATCAAGTATGGCTGGAAGCAGGAACATATTTCTTTCTAGAGTGACCTAGGCTAGGACTTAGGAATCTCTTTACTTGCCTATGCATCTATCCATTCTATGAAAATCACTTGATATCTAGGTACATATAGCTGAGGGGGGGGGGTGTTGATTCTTAACCAAATTTAAAAAAAAACCATTTTTAAATGATAAAATAAATAATTTCAATTACATAAGACTAAAAAAACTTATACAGAAATAAAATTGATATGAATAAGATAAAGAAGGAAATGGTTGAATAGAAAAAATATATAAAATATCTATCAGAAGTATCTCATATCCAACATATATAGGAAACTACTACAAATATATGACACCCAAAGCTTTTCCCCATGGTTAAGTGCTCAAAAGACATCTCATATTTCACAGCTGGAAGGGATTTTGCAGATCATATATCTTAAAACCAAATGGGACCTCAGAGACTATGTAGTCTAATTATCTCATTTTACAAGGGAGGAACTGGGGCCCAAAATGGAAGGTGACTTGCCAATTGGCATACGGATAGTAAGAAGCAAAGTCTGAACAAAAAATGTTCATAAGAATTGCAACTTATTAACAACCATATGAAAGATTAATCTCAATCATTAATAATAGAAATTAAAATCAAAACAACTTTGACATCTCACTTCTCACTTTGAAAATTGGCCAGTTTAACATTAGTAGAAAGTTAGAAACATTATAGTTTAGCTAGTGGAGCTGTGGAATGATTCAACCATTCTGGAAGCAATTTGAAATTTTACCAATAAAATGACAAAAATATCCCTACTTTTGACCCAGAGGTTCCACTACTGGGCAAATATTATAAGGACATCAATGATAAGAAGAAAGGCTTCATATATGTTCACAATATTTATAGCAATTTCTTTTTGTAGAAGCCAAGAACTGGAAACAAAGTACATTCCATTGATTGAGGAATGACTGAACAAGATGTGGCATAAGAACATAAGAGAATATTAGTGTTCTATAGTAAATGAGTATTATGAGTGATGAGCATTGCGACTAATGCAAAGTAAAGTAAGTAGAACCAAGAAAATATATAAAATGGCAACAACATAAATGATTAGGACAACAAAACCATTGATACTGAGTGTTATGAAATTATGATGACCAAGCTTGTACCCACAGAAGAGACAAGAAGATTCTCCTCCCACTTTTTTGTAAAAGTGGAGGACTTTATCAATATAAAACATATATGACATCAGATTTTTTCTGTGTTTTAGTTTTACTGAACTTTTTTCTTTCTTTTTCTTCCTTGTTATAAGGGAGTAGCTTTCTGAGAGAGAGGACAAAAAACCAAAGGTGATATAAAACAAAATACTGAATAAAATTTATTATTAAAATAAGCTATTAATCTTATTCTGCTAAGAATAGGTAGGAAGCCTCCAATTCTAAGGCCAAGGATCCCTAGGTATTTTTCCCCTACATATGCTCTACTATTCAAACATTCTGGTTTTCTTCCTGTTCTGCAAATGGGATATTCCACCCCCCATCTCCATGCCTAAGTATTGTGTGTGATGAATTCTTAAATTGTGCCCTTTCTTAGTCTCTGCCTCACAGAATCGATAATTTTGTTCATGATTCAGTGTGTCAGTTTCTATGTGAAATGTCTTTCCTGATCTCACAGATACTAGTGTCAACTCCCCCAAATTAACTTGTACCTATTTCATATACCTATATATGTGCATGTTGCTTAGATGTAAAATATCTATTTTATATACCTACATATGTACATGTTGCTACATACCTATATATGTACATGTAAGCTTCTTGGGGGCAAAGATGCTTTCACTTTTGTGTTTGTATCCCTAGAGCCTAGCACAGTGCCTAGAATATAATAGATAATTCATTGCTGTTGTCTTTGTACTGGAAGAAGACCAAAATGACATCACTATGTTGGGGTTGATGTACAGTCAGTTTGACTGTGACTGATCAGACCAATAAAAGCTCTGAAGGCATAGGTCAACCATAAATAGTTCAGATGAACATTTGTGATGGAGATGCCTCTAAATTTGTGTATCTCATTTCTTTTGCATTATTTTGCTCATAGAGCATAGTGACTTCTTTGATTTGGACATGCCATGCTGGATGGTCCTGTGCCAGTATCTCCCATGTCTCACAACCAATACAAAAGTTCTTCAGAGAGACAATTAATAAATGCTTATTGATTGATTAAAAGAGATGCCTGCCAAATTGAAACAACTCTGAGGTACCACCTTACACCTATCAGATTGGCTAATATGACAAAAAAGGAAAACTATGGATACTGGAGGGGATGAAGGAAGACTGGAATACTAACTAATGCATTGTTGATAGAATTGTGAACTGACCTAACCATTCTGGAGAGTCATTTGGAATTATGACCAAAAGGCTATAACACTATGTATGCCCTTTGATCCAGCAATACCACTGATAGTTCTATATCCCAATGACATACAAAAAAAAGGGGAAGACCTATCTCTACAATATTTTTATAGAAGCTCTTTCTGTGGTGGCTAAACATCAGAAATCAAAGGAATGCCCAACAATTGGGGAATGACTAAATAAGCTGAGGTATATGATTGTAATGGAATATTATTTTGCTATAACAAACGCCAAGCAGGATGATTTCAGAAAAACCTGGAAAGACTTGAACTGATGCATAGTGAAGTGAACAGAACCAGGAAAGCATTGTACGTAATAACAGCAATATTGTTTAATAAAGAACTGTGAATGACTAAGGTAATGACAATACAATGATCTAAGACAATCCCAAGGGACACACTATCTGCCTCCAGAGGAAGAACTGATATTGTTTGAATACACTTTGAAGAATGCTATTTTTCACTTTCTTTCTTTCATTTTTTTCTTTTAAGTCTTTTTATAAAAATGTCTAATATGTAAATGTCTTGCATAATTACACATGTATAACCTATATCTGATTGACTAACATCTCAGGAATGGGGAGGGGGAGGGGAAGGGATAGAATTTGGAACTCAAAATTTTACATAGTGGTGTTAAAAATTGAAAATAAAAAGGATTCATATCCGTTTGAATCTTTGACTCCAAAAAAATTTACAGCATGATTCAGTTTAATAAATAAGCATACCTTTTATAGATTGAATAATTTATTCATATATTTATATAACTGTCTTTAAAATTTGTTCCTGTGCTAATTGTTAAAATTAATTTCAAAATGTTACCAAATTCTTAGGAACATTTAAAAATTACTTATTTTTCTTAATCAATGCTAATGATACAAGTATGGGAAAGATATGCAAAATTTAATATGTTAAAAAGAAATTCCCATACTCACAAAGTTGGGAACCACTCAACTACAGAGAGAAATGACAATAATGTAGAAGGTAACAGTGAAAGTTAGTAATGATAAGTTCTAAGAAGAGGCCATGCTTAGCAAGGTGAATGACACCCATGTTGTTCTGCTAATGGTGAAGCTTATACCACCTGAGTGGAAGCCCTTCTTGCCCTCTATCTCCAAATTTGTATCACCACTGCTAGTAAGACTGTGGGTCAAGGTTTAAATATTCTATCAGGAAGTGAAAACTGCTATTGTCAGTTTCTCAACTTTTCCTTCTCTCCTGGATGCCCTACAGAAATCTGAAAAATAATGTACTCAGATTTTTCTACTAAACTCATCCTTCTTCAAAATTTTTTTTATTATTTGTGAAAGGAGCACCATACTTCCAATTAGTTACTCAGATTCATAACCAAGGTGAAATCTTTTATCTATCTATCTATCTATCTATCTATCTATCTATCTATCTATCTATCTATCTATTTGTTTATCTGTTTATTTATTTATTCATTTATTCATTCATTCATTTATTTATCTATCCATTCATTCATTCATTCATTCATTTATTCTTCACTCTCACCTCACATAATCAGTTGACAAATTTTGTAATTTCTATCTCCACAGCATCCTCCCTTCTCTTCACTCACACAGCCCTCTAATTCAGGCTCTTATAATTTCTTTCTTGGGCTATGGTAATGTCTTATTTGAACATGCTTTCCTGCCCATTCTAGGCCAAGCACTACACAGCTGCTGCCAAAGTGATTTTCCTCAAGCATATTTCTAACAATTTCATTCCCCTTCTCAGTAAACTCCAGTGGTTCCATAAAATCTGAGATCAATTACAAATTCCTCTGTTTAGCACTTAAAGTTCTTCATAACCTAACTCCTTACTTTCTTTATATTCTTCTTTTTACTCATGCCTCTCCATGCACACCAAAGTTCCACCATACTGGTTTACATGCTAATCCTTGCATAGGACCCTCAATGTCCCCACTCTATATCTCTGAGCTGGCTACCCTGACCTATGCCTATAATATTCTTTTTTCTCACTTTTGCTTCTTAGATTTCCTGGCTTCCTTCAGTCAGTAAGTCATCTAGCATTTATTAAGCATCTAATATGTGCTAGGTCCTTTGCTAAGAGCTGAGATTACAAAGAAAAGGAAAAACACACAAAAATTCCCAGTCTCAAGGAGCTCACTATCCAATGAGAAATACAACATGCAAACAACTATATACAAACAAGATATATACAAGGTAAATTGAAGATAGTCTCAGAGGGAAAAAGGTTAGGATTAAGTAAAACTGGGAAAGGGTTCTTGAAAAAGGTAGGACTTTAGCTAAGATGTGTCAAATGCTACTTTCTATAGGAGAGCTTTCCTTGTCCCACGCCAATTCCTTCCCTTCTGAAGGTTACCCTATATCTATTTTGAAAATATTTTGTATATACCTATCTGCATCTAATCTCCTTGAGACCAAGGACTATTTTCAATTTTTCTTTGTATTCCCAATGCTTAGCACAGTGTAAGATGCTCTTATACATAGTAGGAGACAGATAAATGCTTATTCATTGATTGATTGGTTTACTGACTACTGAACTTAGAAAATCTGGACTGGGTGAAACTGGGTGTACTAAGCTATAAAATTTGGAACTGAGGCAGGGGATTAACAGTAGGGAGCATAGGAAGTAATGGGTACAATATCCTGACCTTTCTGGAAGACATTTGATTAAAACAGAAGAACAAGAAGAAAAAAGGAAAACTGTCAAGATCCAAAATACCTAGAAATAAATAAAGGAAATAGAGCTATCTGTGGAGATTCTTGAGACTAAGCTTTTTCATGACTGGAATAGACAACTTTAGACAGACTGAATATTCCTGCACTGGGCCAAGACCTGTGAAAACTACCCAGGGTTTCCTCTCAGCTGCACTTTCTAAGACCAAATGCCATGCTGCTCAGTCTTCTCCACCCACAACCCTATTATATCAGCATGTCCTAAAGCGGGAGCCAAAACTCAATATTAATCACCTGCTTAGCCATCAAAACCTCAGCCATCTGTGGTTAACAATGTTTCAGAGATGAGAAAACACTGATGGGGCTGGTGAGGCTTTCAAGTTTTGGAGAAAACTACAAAGAAAGGAATACATATTGTTGCAAAGAATTAAGAGCTTCATGTATAGCCTCTCTTAATGTTGGGGTGGTTTTGGAATACTGTCACAAGCATGGCTTTCTTATGTCCCACATTTGGGGAATTTGGTATTAGGAAGAAGCCATAGAAACTGGATAGTATGTCAGGCATAGAAAGACTTTAAACAAGGGAATGAAATTTTGTACTCATAGAATGTTAGTGATGAAGGAGACCTCAAAGACAAGCTAGTTCAAACTCCCTATTTTACAAATGAAACAAAAGCTGAGTTTTAATTTTTTTTTATTGTAATGCTCTACTCTAATGAAGTTAGCACCAGAGGGGAAGCTATTTCTGTCAAGGAAGGCAAGCCTTGTATTTTTTATGGTTCAACCAATACTAAAATTAAAACATTGCAACAGGACCACCTTCCCTCCCTGCCCCCCACCCATCACACCCCAAAGATTTAGATATACTCAAATTGGTAGGAAGAGGACATGATTTTGCCAGTAATAATCATTGGGATCAGAGATCTAGAAACAAGATGACATCTAATTAATAATAATGCTAATCTATTGTAATAATAACTAGCATTTATGTAGTACTTTAAACTTTGCTAATTATATGTGTCATATGATCCTCACAAATACTCTATGAAGTAGAGGCTATTATTGCCCCTCTTTTACAGAGGGAAAAGTAAGGTTAAATGACTTGCCCTGGGTCACATTGCTAATAAACCTCTAAAGTAGGATTTGAATTTACATTTTTCTAATTCCAGGTGGTCTCAAGCACTATCCATTTTACAAGCTAACTGCTTCCAATCTACCCTCTTCATTTTGTAGATAAGGAAAATTCCAGAGAAGTTAAATGCCTTTTCTAAGGTCACAAAGCTAATGTGTCAGAGGTAGGATTTGAACTCAGATCATCTTACTATTGAATCAGTGCTTTTCCCACTATACCATGCTGCTTCCCTCTGGGATATATACACACTAGCGTTTTCCTTTCAAATATAAAAATATCAGAATAAATTCTAAGTTTTTAGGTCATAGAATGATAGATCATGAGATTCAAATAGGATCTGGAAGTCATCTAGTGAAACTTGTATTTGACTAAAAATCAGTGATCAAAAAGCCTTCACTTGATGGTCCCCAATGAGTAGGAAACTATTATCTTCTAAGATAGTTCATTCCATGTTTTGGTAACTCTATTTGTTAGGAAATATTCCTTTACATTAAGCCTATGTCTTACTTTCTCTAATTTCTACCCAGTGGTCCTAGTTTTGCTCCTTAGGACCAAGTCAAAAATTAAATATTGCTTCCTTGTGACAGATCTCCAAATACTTGAAGGGAGCTACCATGTCATCCTGAAATCCTAAAGCATCTCTACAATTTTTTACATTCCCAGTTTCTTGAAATATAAATCCTCATGTGGCATTGTCTCCATTTACTTCAAATTCCTTTTTCATATTCTCTGAATTCATTTCAGCTTACATATGACATTTCCTATTAGGTGTTACACAGAATGAAATTCAATAATGCAAACAGCATTACAAAAGAACATACTTTATTTATAATGTTTTTCTATGAACAAAGGCTTCTGATGTTCTAACATTTTCAGACCTCACTTTATGTTCATATAATGAGCCCTCAGCACCTGTAGGGATATGGGCCTATCAAACAGAGTAACGGCAAGCACAGAAGTAAATAACACCTTGTTTCAGCTATTGAATTAACACCTTGGTTCAGTTCAAGTTTCTTTTGAGTCTTGTATCAAGTCTGTTAAGAAACAGAACATGAGGGGCGGCTAGGTGGCGCAGTGAGTAGAGCGCTGGCCCCGGAGTCAGAAGGACCTGAGTTCAGATCCGGCCTCAGACACTTAACACACACAAACAAAAACCTAGCCGTGTGACCTTGGGCAAGTTACTTAACCCCAATTGCCCTCCAAAAAAAAAAAAAAGAAAGAAACAGAACATGTGAACTCCACAACTTGAGAACCCTAGAAATCACAAACTCCTGCAACAAGAAGGGGAAGAGCTAATGACTATATGGAGAATTTCCAGGCCAGAAATGGAAGAACTGAAAAGACGACTCTTGTGGTGACAGAGTCAGAAAGAGAAAACTTGTGGTATCCCAGCACTCTGTTTGTCTATTCTGTCTGTGTTGATGTTTATTTGTGATACTTTGTACAAAATCCCTGGGACCTTACTGGAAGCACTGAAAGAAAATTTTCTGGTTGTATGTTTATTGAAGTCCTGGAGGAGAGGTTTGGAGGTTCTGGGACTTTACTGATGATTTATACTGACCTCTTGGACGTTGTTTGTTGGTCTGTGTTGATTTTTATGTTGGTGATTTGTGTTGAGTTCTCAGACCTTGTTGGTGGGTCTGAGTTGATTTCACAGGCAGGTAGTGAATTGATGATGGTACCAGCAATATGCATGAATATTATTGTGGCTCTGTCAAGCTTTGTCTTTCCAGAAACAGGAACTGTGAAGGACTTGTAGTGGACTGGACATTGTGAACTTCAACATGGAACTGGAACTGGACAAGAAGCTGGACAAGGAACTGGGAGCTGCCTGCTTTGAACCCAGGTGACAGTTGGAGCTGGGACCATGGAAGAGGAACCATTGAAGCTGAGAGCCAGTCTGGAGTCAAGCTGAAAGAAGAATTTACTTGGAGACTGTGTACTGACTGAGATTATGATTTACTGTGACCTAGGGGTGGAGAACTTTGACTTTTGTACTTTGTGATTGAATTAAGGATTTTGTGATTGACTAAATGAATGTACTTTGTTTAAAACTATGTGACCACTTTGGTGAAAACTATGTGGCCATTTTAGTGATAAGTTGTTGAGTTGTGACATGGTGAATGCTGTATTTTGATTTTCTGTGATAAGTTGTAACATTGTGAATGCTCTACTTTGGTTTTCTGTGAATGTTTTGCTCTGATTTGTTATTGAATAAATAGAGAGTTTGCTATGTTATGTAATCAGAACCTTGAAAGCTGTTCAGAGCAGCAGTCCTCTGGAAAGCTGCTTGTGCATGACTTTACAAACAGGAACTTTCATTTTTGTTATCTGTTCCAGAACTATACCTTCAGGCAGTTAAGATAGCATCATCTCCATTTCATAGATGAAGCAATCCTGAAAGCGTTCTCTTTTTCTCAAATTTTCCTGAAATCCTCCTTTTAATTTTGTATATCTTTTCCTTTGCCTCAATCATGTTCTGTTATGTATTACATGTACCTGCATATCTAGTAGACTGTAAACTTCTTAAAGTCATGTGTGATATTGTTTTTATCTTTGCATTTCTATTGCTATACAAATTCTTGTACATACTTGTTCCATAATAAATAATAAATAATAAATAATAAATAAATAAATAATAAATAAATAAAATAATAAATGTTTATTGAGATGCTGAATTGAATTAGTGACTAAGGGATGCTTCAGTTTTTTAGTTTTTCCTTCCTATATAGGCCATTTTAATTTATTTCAGTTCAATGAGAAAACTTTCATTAAGTTCAAGAGATGTTGCAAGCCTTTGAAAAATATCTTCTGAATATACACTCTTTTTTTCCAGTTCTTTTAGTCTACTAGTCATACTAATAACAGTCAGAATCTAAGTTTTAAACCTAAAGTCCATGTAACTAGAGAATCTTTGGGTCTTCACATCAGAAGATAGCTCATTTTTGTTCAAATGCATTGGCAAAATCTCACAGGAGCTTGCTGCAAAGTCTGAGGGGAAGAAGAGACCCAGAAAGTTATTTTCACCACATCAACCATTATAATTCAATCTTTGTTGTATGCAAAGAAATAATAATAAGCATGCCTTAACTCAAGGGAAAATCAAACCAGAACCTCCCTTCAGTGAATCTTTGGGGAAAACTATTTAGAGATTCATGAATAAAAAATAAACCGTGATACATTTAAATAGAGGATTTTGAAATTCCCACTAGAAGTTGCTTTGGGATCCTCACAAGAAAAGCAAAGATGAACAACAATTGGTTGCTTTTCTTTTGCTACAATATGCTTTGCTTTTTTAGAGTATGCTGATGAATCACTACTTACTGTTAAATAATTTTTCAAACTTGGGCAGATTTGCCTCTTGAAATCTTAAGAAGACTAAAGTTAAAGCATGATGCCTGCTTACTGTAGACCTGTAGGGAAAAGCATTTTCAATTTATTATTATGATGAAGAGATAGAATATTGTCATCCCAAAATCATTCTCATTAATCATCAAAGGTGATTCAAATACTTTTTAATAAACTTCACTGCTCTGATTGCACTGTCTTAAAGGAGATAATAAGTGAATACAATGTGAGTGAATGTCTGCAGTTAGTTAGCCCAGTAGTAGAGCACTGTGCTAATGAGGCCCACAAGATGCATTTGATTACCTCTTGGCCACTTGACAGTGACTTTTAACAAGACCTGAAATGTTCTATCAAATTGAACTTTCTGATGCAAGATCATTTGACCTTTCCTGGAATATGCCCTCATTTTTCTGAGCTGTTGCTCCCAACTCCTTTCCATTTGGAAGACATTTCTTTTTTCACTGTTTATTGTTCATTGTGCTGTGGAGAATACGTAGAAGTAAATAGCATGAGACTTTAAGGATATTACAACCAAATTCAATAAGTAATATATGAAAATAATTATATTAGCAGGTAGTTTGATAGTAGATATAAGGCACAAGCACACTCTAAGGCTACCATAGACACCAGAGGTACTATAATATAATTGCACATGTTTAGAAAAGTTACCATGACACTCATAAAATTTATATATTGGAGCACAAACTTCAAATCAAATGTTAACAACTAATAAGAAGTTGATAGCATAGTCCTCCTTTTGGTCTTACTATACTAATCAGTCTACTCTTACCTTCGGGGTAGAGAAGCATCACTTATAGCTAGAAAGATAAGATAAGGGGGGATAGAGCCAGGCTTGCAGAATAAAGGCAGGGACATGCCAGAGATATCCCCCAAACTCCTACAAATACTATTTAAAAATAAGTCTAAACAAATTCCAGAGCAGAAGAATCCACAAAAATATGGAGTGAAACAAATTTCAAGTCCAAGACAATTTGAAAGGTTGGCAGGAAAGTTCTGTTGCACCAGATTGAGAGGACAGCAGTCCAGTGCAAGCTGCACCAGCAAAGACCAAGCCCCAGCAAATCAGGAGCAGGCCATGGGAATGACTGAATAAACAGCAGCAGCAGCAGGGGTTGCTTCCAGAGCTCTGAGCCCACAGACAATAAAGGGGTTGGAGGAGATTACAGGGATCTCATTGCAGCACTGAATTAGGACTCTGTTCTTTGCCCATACTTGTCTCTGAGTTGCAGTTCCAGGGCAAGGAGGAGCACAAGCATAGCAGAGCTTGTGGCTACAGCTGCGTGTGTGTGTGTGGGGGGGGCACTTTCCTCACAGTTCCAGGACAGAAAAGAAAGCTTGTGGTCACTCACAAACCTGTGCATAGTACAAGAGAGTAGCAGACGCCTCTCCTTAGATCATATCACCTTGAAAGAACTGAAAACTGATAAGTCCCTAAAATTATCTATGAAAAAAAGCTGCACAAAACTCCTGAAGCTTGGGAAAATGCACTCTCTGGAAGCAGAGCCCTACTTTAGCATAAAGTTAAAAGTCAAGTAATGGGCTGTGAAAATGAGCAAATTATGGAAAAAACCTCTGACTACAGAAAGTGATTATGATGACAAGGAAGATCAAAATACACACTGAAAAGAAGACACCAAAGTTAAAGTTCCTATGTCCAAAGCCCCTAACAAAAATACAAATTGGTCTCAAGCCATAGAAGAGCTCCAAAAGGATTTTGTAAATCAAGTAAGAGAAGTAGAAGAAAAATTAGGAAGAGAAATGAGAGTGTTGCAAGAAAATCATGGAAAAACTAATCAACAACTTGACAAGGGAAGGCCCCCCTCCCTCCAAAAAAATTTTTTTGAAGAAAATAACACCTTTACAGAACAGGTTAGGTCAAATGGTAAAAGAGGTCCAAATGAATATTATTTATGTTACAGCCAAATTCCAGTTTGCCCAGGTCAAGGAGAAAATATTGAAAACCATCAAAGAGAAATAATTAAGATATTATAGAATCACAGTCAGGCAAACATGAGATTTGACTTGGAATATGATATTACAGAGGGCAAAGAAGCTAGGATTACAATCAAGAATCATTTATGCAACAAAACTGAGTATAATCCTTCAGGGAGAAAATGGGCATTCAGTGAGAGAGAGGACTTTCAATCATTCTTGATGAAAAGACCAGAACTGAATAAAAAATTTGACTTTCAAATATAGTACTCAAAAGAAGCATAAAAAGCTACATAAGGGACATAATAAGATTAAACTGTTTATATTCCTACATGGGAAGATGATACTGTCAACTCACAAGATTTTTCTCATTATTAGGGTAGCTAGAAGAAGTATACGCACGCACACACACACACACACACACACACACACACATAGCACAGGTGTGAGTTGAATATGCAGAGGTAATATCTAAAAAATAAAATCAAGGGGTGAGAAAGGAATGTATTGGGAGAAAAAGAAAGAAGAGGTAGAATGGGATAAATTATTTCACATAAAAGAGGCAAGAAAAAGCTTTTACAGTAGAAAGAAAGAGAGGATAGGTGAGGGTGACTGAGTTAAGCTTACTCTCATGATAATTGCCTCAAAGGGGGTATAAAATACACACTCAATAGGGCATAGAAATATTTCATACCCTACATTAAAGTAGGAGGGGAAGGGGATAAGAGAAAGGAAGATGACAGAAGAGAAGACAGATTGGGGGAGGGAAGAGTCGGAAGCAAAACACTTTTGAGGAGGGAAAAGGTGAAAGGAGCAAGAGCATAGAATAAACAAATGAGGGTGGGGAACAGGGCAGTGAAAATGCAGTTAGCAATAATAACTGTGGAAAAAAAATTTGAAGCAAGTTTATCTGATAAAGGGTTCATTTCTCAGATATGTAGTGAACTAAGTCAAATTTATAAAAATAAGAGACATTCCTTAATGGAGAATTGATCAAAATATGATCCGTTTTCAGATGAAGTAGTTAAAGCTATGTATAGCCACATGAAAAAAAATGCTGTAACTCGGGGCGGCTAGGTGACACAGTGAGTAGAGCGCCGGCCCTGGAGTCAGAAGGACCTGAGTTCGGATCCGGCCTCAGACACTTAACACATGCAAACAAACAAACAAACAAACAAACAAAACCTAGCCATGTGACCTTGGGCAAGTTACTTAACCCCAATAGCCCTCCAAAAAAAAGCAAAAAAAAAAATGCTGTAACTCTCTACTGATTGAGAAATGCAAATTAGAACAACTCTTGGGTACTACCTCATACTTACTTAATTGGCTAATAGGACAGAAAAGTTAAATAAGAAGTGCTAGAGGGAATGGAAAAAATGAGACAATGTACTGTTGGTGGAGTTGTGAGCTGATTCAGCCATTCTGGAGAGCAATTCAGAACTATGCCCAAAGGAATATAAAACCTTGCATACCCTTTGACCCAGCACTACTACTACTAGGTCTGTATCCCAAAAGAGATAAAAAAGGAAAAGAACCTCTATTTGCAAAAATATTTATAGCTGCTCCTTTCTGGTGGTAAAGAATTAGAAATTGAGGGGATGTCCATCAATTGGGGAATGGCTGAACAAATGGTGGTATACAAGTATGGTGAAATACTATTGTAGTATAAAAAATGATGAGCAGGATGCTCTCAGAAAAACCTGGAAAGATTTGTTGATGCAAAGTAAAATGTACCATGTGCGAAGTAACAGCAATATTTTAAGATGGTCAGCCATTAATGACTTAACTATTTTCAGTAATACAACAATCCAAGATGATTCTGAAGGACTTAATAATGAAAAATTCTATCCATTTCCAGAGAAAGAACTAATGGTGTGTGAATACAGATTGAAGCACACTTTTTTAAACTTTATTCATTTTTCTTGATTTTTTTTGTCTGTTTCCTTTCATAATATGACTATCATGGGTATGTTTTACATGAATACACATGTATAACCTATATCAAATTGCTTGCCATGTCAATAAAAAGGGATAGGGAAGGAGGAAGGGAAGGAATTTAGAACTCAAAGTTTTAAAAACTAAATTTTAAAAATATAAGAGAAGACATATGGAAGAAGTGATATTTGAGCTTGCAATTGCATTCCACAGTTAAATAATAAGGGGAGAACAACTCACATAAAAAAGTGAATACACAAAACTGTGAGACACAGAAGTCTGCACAGAGGGAAAGATAAGAAGGCCAATGACTTCTAGATTTCTAATCTCATTTACTTATGGAATCATAGGACTATTAACAAAATTGAAGAAGTTAGAAAAGTTCGGAAGTGAAGATGAATTAGCTCAGTTTTTTGGATATATTGAATTATTGGTGCCACATCCAGGTAGAGATGTCTAGTAGACAGTTGGGAATGTAAGTAAGGAGGTCAAGACAAAGATATCAGCTCTTGTGCTATATATATATATAATTCATTTCCACAGAAGATGTGGAAATGGTGAAATTGTCACTGGAGAAATATAGAGAAATGAGGATGAGGCAAAACATTTGAGAGAATGCCTGTATTTAGGTGGCAACACAATAGAATTTCACTTTACTTTGTGTTTTAGAAATGTTTCAAATGACAACAGTCCTTTAAGATATGCATTTTATGGAAGGAGAACGAGGAGATATAGAACAATACAGAAAAGAAGCAAGAAGATCTGAAGGGAAATCTAGAAAGTGCAGTGTATCAATAAGTGGAAGTTGAAGTTTGAGCATGGTAAAGAGTGTTCAGTTCTATGTTTATGCAAAGTTTTGTTAATATTGAGAGATGGCTATTGAGTTTCTCAAATAATAAATGTGGTATGACCGTGCCTAATTATTTAATGGGAGAAGGCTGCTCTATTTTTTTTGGAGGGCAATTGGGGTCAAGCAACTTGCCCAAGGTCACATGGCTAGTAAATGTTAAGTGTCTGAGGCTGCATTTGAACTGAGATCCTCCTGACTTCAGGGCTGGTGGTACTCTATTAACTGTGTCACCTAGATGCCCCCAAGGGTTGCTTTTTAATATCATGTACCACAAATAGAAAAAAAATGTGTGTAATTATTGTGAAACCCCAAATTATAAAGCCATTATATATGTATGTATATATGTATACACACACATACACACACACACATAAAACAAGAGGGTCATAGGGTAGGGTTGACAAGTTTCCATGGACCCTGGAGTGTATCTGACCACACATTTTGGCCAATGAGTGAACAACTGAGTTACACAGATCAGAAGTAAAACAGAGTGGATAAGCTATGATGAAAAGAATGAAACGTTACCAAAATAAGAAAAGAGATCATAGTATACTGTTGTGGGCCTGAGGTACAAGAATTCAGCAATAGTCAACAGAAGTATGCAGATTTAATTTCAGCACCATGGGCAGAGACAGCTTCTCAATTCAGGGGAATTCTCAAGAAAACCAGACAAGTATTGACATAGAGAAAACTTCCAAGCTTTAGCAGAGCATCATATCTTCAAAAAGATAAAGAAGGCACGTGTTCTGAAGGGAATTATTGTAAGTAGTTTATTATCAGTGAAAAAGAGTCATGGGGATGGGGGAAGTTCCTACATCTACTGCCATCAGGCTTAGAAGGAGTGCAAGTTTTGTAGGTGTGAAGTCTATGACAACAGGAAAAAAAATAGAGGTGAGGTGAGGAGAAAACACAAAACTGGGAGAAGGACCTATCCTAGGCCCTAGGTTTCTCACACATTCACCTGAAAGCAGAGAAAGCAAATTATAGAAAGAAAAGACTTGGACTTTTCAACCAAATACAATAGCCAAAGAGAAGGTTCTGAGCTAACATTAAAGAAAAGATCAATGAAAAGATGATCAATTAGCAGAAAAGGAAGAACTATGAAAGTGCTAGGTCTAGTAGAGTCTAATTTCCTGTAGTTTGCATATGACATTTGAAATAACCCACAAGAACATCTTTAGCTCATAAAACTATTTTTCTATATAATGTATTCTCCTCCCTTGTCTCTGCTATGTTCTTCCCTCAGTGTTTTGTAATAAATTCATCTTAAAATATGTACAAAGGTCATGTCTTTTTTATTTCAATAATATTTTATTTTTTCTAATTACATGAAAAGATAATTTTAGCATTTATTTTTAGAAGATTTCGAGTTCCAAATTTTTCTCCCTCCCTCTCTTTCTTCCCTTCCCTATTACTAAAATGGTAAGCAATTTGATATAGGTTATATATGTTATAATGGTAATGTAATTTTGAATTTGAAGATCCATTTGTATTGGCAAAAGTAGGAGGTACTTAGCACTTAGTAACTGATCAAGCCTCTGTTGGGGAAACAGAAGGTATGAACTCCTGTCTCCTGCTACTGATGTGACAGGAAGGGGTTGGCTAAAATAGGCTGTGTCTATATAAAGAAAAGCCCCAGAGAGGTACAGTAAGAATTTCCTTGAGACTAAGATCTGGTGGCAGAGCAGCTACAGAAGAATGGGGAACTGAGCCAAAATTTCCTGATAACTTGTGGTGGTGGAGCTTCTTCTGAACAGGAGCCCAGGAGCCCAGAGCCAGGAGCTGGAACCAGGAGCCAGGAGCCCAGGAGCCCAGGAACCCAGAATCCAGAACCAGGAGCCAGGGAGCCCAGGAGCCAGGAGCCCAGGTGAGTGAAGCATGACTGGGATGCTGAGACTTTGTTAACAACTTGGTTGAGCCTTGAATTCCCTGGATCAGAAATCTAATATGGACCAGACCCTGTGAACTTCAGTGTGGAGCAGGACCTGCCCAGAGAGGTGGTCAAGGACCTGGGAGCTGTCTGCCATTGAACCCAGGTGACAGTCTGGTGAATCCAGGTAGAATCTGGGACCATGGAAGGGGATCCAGGGAACCTTAGAACAGGCCCAAAGTCAATATTAAAAGACCTTTTCTTGGGTACTGAGTAATTATGGAATTATAGTTTACTAGTGACCTGAGGGGTAGAGGGTTTTGTGTATGATATTTAGTAAGACTTTGCTGAATAAGTGATTGATTTGTACTTTGAGTACTGTGAGATGAAAAGACCTCTCCTTGGGTACTTAGTAATTATGGAATTGTAGTTTACTAGTGACCTAAGGGGTGGAGTGTTTTGTGTATGATACTTAGTAATTGATTGATGAACAAGTAGGGTTATGTGTATGAAACTTAGTAATTGATTTCTGAATAAGTGACTGATTGAATTAGTAAAGACTTTGTCCCAAAAGTGGAAGACTTTGGCTATTGTACTTTGAGATATTGTTACTGATAAGTGACTGATTGAGTTAATCAGGACTTTGCCCCAAGAGTGGAAGACTTTGACTATGTACTTTGAGACTACTGATAAGTGACTGATTGAGTTAACTTAAGAGTGACTATTTTACTTTGAGACTATGTTGTGAATATTATATTGTGATTTTCTGTGATAAGTTGTAATATTGTGAATGCTATACCTTGATTTCCTGTGGATCTTTTGCTTTGATTTGTTATGGAATAAATAGAGTGATCACTCTACTGAGTAATCAGAACCTTAAAAGCTGTTCACAGTAGCATTCTTCTGGAAAGCTTCTGTGCATGGCATTATATTATGATGTAGTCATCAGGATTACAAAGTATAATGCCTCTATTCCTTCCAGGATCCATGACCATTTAGATTAAGGCCCTGTGGTAACTTTAGTTATGTATCTTGAAAATGTGACCTAAGAGATGTTAATGCTAATTCAAATGTAAATTGACTATGCTACAGACATGAAAGACATGGGGCTGAATGTAATGGAAATGCAAATTTAAAGATCTTCCCTGCCCCTAGGCCCTTTGATGGGCTTCAGAGACTCTGAGAACCTTCCTTGATTGGAAAATATACTCTACCCCCTAATAGGCTGAATGTGGTCACATGGAGCCTGTGGCAGGAAGCTTGGTTTTCAGGAATGCCCACACCTTGCTGTGTGATTGGGCCAAGAGGGTGGTTACATTCTCTGACCCAGGAGAAAGCTATATAATCCCTGATGTGAGACTTTGCTTTGGGGCTCACTTTGAGAAGTGTTGTGTGATTTGACCTGATGAGACTCTGGGCAGCCTTTGAGAGCCCCCCAGCTTTGAAAACCCAGATGTTGATGCTTCCCTCTCTGGTAACTGTGATTTGGTATTGATAATGGTTGGACAGTTTGGAAGCCTGTCTGTTTGATCTGTTTCTCTGTCTTGTAACTTCTATCTGGATATTCTGAAGTTTGGGGTGCTGACCTTTTCCCCCTGAACTAGGTAAACAATATATGTTTGATTGATTAAAGTAAGCTTGTTAGCCCATTTTGAGTTGCTTTCCTTTAGAAAAGCAGATCTAAGAAGCTGTGTTGGCAGCCACCCTGGGGATGCTGGGGTGCTTGCTGCTACATATGTGCAATCATGTAAACATATTTCCATATTAGTCACAGTTGTGAAAGAAGAAACAGACCAAAAGGAAACACACACACACACACACAAAGTGAAAACAGTATGCTTACATATAC
Organism: Gymnobelideus leadbeateri; assembly: GCA_011680675.1. Classification (NCBI taxonomy): domain Eukaryota; kingdom Metazoa; phylum Chordata; class Mammalia; order Diprotodontia; family Petauridae; genus Gymnobelideus; species Gymnobelideus leadbeateri. The sequence continues at coordinate 70,311 of WOXC01008544.1, forward strand.
CTTAAGAGTCCATTGGTTCTTTATCTGATAATGGATTGCATTTTCGATGAGTCCTTTGTAATTGTCTTGGGGCATTGTATTGCTGAGAAGTGGTAAATCACTCATAGCTGATCATCACATAACATTGCTGTTACTGTGTACACTGTTCTCCTGATTCTGCTCATTTCACTTTGTATTGTTCATACATGTTTTTCCATATTTTTAAAAAATCTCCCTGCTCACTTTTTTCTTCTTGCACAATAGTATTCCATTATATTTCCATATCATAACTTGTTCAGCCATTCTTCAATTTATGAACATCCCCTTAATTTCCAATTTTTTGTCACCACAGAAAGAACATCTATAAATATTTTTTCACATGTAGGTCCTCTAAGCATTTTTATGATCTCTTTATCTAGTATAGATTAGTCTTTTCTTAGAACCTGGATGATTAAATAAAAGAGGGAGGTAGGGTTTTTAGTTCAAGGGAGTAGAATAGGATTTTGAAGAGAAAAATTTTATTTGTCTGTTTGAATAAGGAAAATTTAAGAATGATTACTCCCTCTCTCCCTCACCTCCATCCTACTCAATAAACTCTAGAAGCTCCCTGTTACCTACAGAATCAGATATACATTTTTAAAAATTTATTTTATTTTTAATTTATGTAATAAAACAATCACTTCCATGACATAGTATAATAAAAGAGACGATAGCAAATGAAACTGTAACTCCACAATATATAACTTGCCATTCCCAACAAATATATAATAAATTTATTATGTTCCTTTTTTTCTTCCATCCCCCAGTCCACTCTAGAAATAGGTTTCTTTAGACACACACACACACACACACACACACACACACACACACAAGCACACACACATCTATATACATGTATACTTACGTGTATATATATGTACATATACACATATATATACACACATACATATATGTATGTATATATATATATACACACATATGTAAAATTACACATACTTCTATTTATCAGTTCTTTCTTTGGGAGCAGATAGCATCTTTCTTCATATGTTCCTTATTTTTAATTTGTGTATTTTTAATAGTCAAAATGACTTAGTTGCTGAAAGTGATTCTTAAAAAAATTTGGTATTACTATATACAATGTATATCAAATATAGAATTCTTGAATTGGTATTTAAGATCCTTCACAACCTCAGACTTTCTTAACTTTTCAATCTTCTGACACCACTCATCTCGATTAACTCAATTATCCAGCTATATTGGCTTTCATTGTACAGGATACTTTCTCACTAATATGCTTTTGCATGGTCTGTCCCTTATGTCTCAAATATTCTCTTTTCTCATCTCTGCCTTTTGGCTTCCTTTAAGACTTATCTCAATTTCCATCTTTTGTAAGTGGCTTTTCTAGTTCCCCTTCCACAATTATTATTGTACCTTCCCTACCTTTCATCTACTTTCTTTATATCATTATATATGTAGTGTTATTTAGTTATTTACATGTTATCTCATTTGAACTCAAGTTCCTTGAGGATGAGAACTGTGTTTAATTCCTTTTTTTTTCCTTTTTGTATTCCTAGCATTCAGTATGGTTTGACTCATAGTATGCATGTAATAAATGCTTTTGGCTGATTGATAATTAGTGGCTGATTTGAGCATTTATTCTTATGCTAATCATTTAAACGCAATAGTCTCTTTTCCTTACCTAGATTGCATTTTCCTTTCTCTAGGGCAAGGGTCTGACCTTTAACTATAATTTTGTATTCTTCTAGCACTCAACAGTGTTAGGTACATAGAGGGTAACTGTGTAACAAAGTAGAGATGAAAATCATAATTCTGTAACTAGTCAGATAATCCAAAATTCATGCCTTATTTATTAATGGTGGATCAGTAACATTTTTATGTATTTTAAGAATAACACAACATTTTATAGTACAGAAGTCAAAATGACAGAGAAAAAATTTAAATACACACACACACACTATATATATAAATAATGTGAGCATTCCCAAAATCTGTTTTAGTATTTAACTATATTATTTTGGCATCTAAGCTATTCAAATGAAATAAATTTTGCCAAGTGTTCACTCTTCCTTCTGTTTTGCAGACAAAATCTGTATCTATAGGAAAACAAAAATGAAATCCCCTGACCACAACCAATTATCCTTTTATCATTATTTTAAAAATATTCTTGGACCTTTGATTTATTGGTTCTTATTCATTAAATACACAATAACCTTTAAAACCTAAATTAAAGTTTCTATAATTAGGGAGATGTTATCAAAAGAATCCTTTATCTGGAGCTCATTTTCTCTATAACCTTGAGCAAACCACTTAACCAATCACTCTGGGTTTGAGTTCCCCCATGAACATAATAAGGAGATTGGACAAAAATGATCTTTAAATTCTTTGACAATTACAAAATTATATGACTCTAAAATCAATCCATTTAACTGTCTTCCCAGAAGTGAGAACTCTTTGTTGATCCCCTCTCTTTCTCTTTTTCATTCTTGAATTCTGAACTCCCCAGGTCCAATTTTCTTCTTTCCAATTTATAGCCCTGTAACTGTCCTTGTCTTCAACTTCAAATCTCTCTGTCACTTTGGCTAATTGATGCTTCATTTTCTAATTTTAATAGATAGAAGTATCTGACTTCTTTTCATTTGACTTTCTCAACTCCTTATCCCTGGTAACCTGATCTGTCTTTCTGGGTGACATTCCAACTTTCATTCTGATTACTAAAAGGGTATATAAGAGGAGGAGAATAGGTAGATGAGAGAAAGGAATATGCTTTCATATATAAATAAGGCACTAAAGACTTCTTATCAACAGTTAGAATGCTTTGAATAATTTTTCTGCTTGTGGGGATAGGATCATACTAATTAAAATAATCTCATTTGACCCCATCATCACTTAGTACAGTGTTTTGAACATAGTGGATATTTAATAAATGTTTTCTGATTAAATTGTGACCAAAAATGTGTTTTTCAGATAATTGATTGCACTTTCTTGTCCCATTTCTGCCTGTTAAGTGTCTTCCCATTTATCAAGATCTCTCAGTTCTTACTTCTTCCATAACATGTTAGATGATGTCCTCTACTTGAATTAATGCTTTCCCATGAAGATCTCACATAATTATTTATAATTCTCCTTTGTACTTGTCAATCCAAATTATATTATAGATATTGGTGTGCATTTCTTTCTTATTTCTCCTACTAGATTTTAAGCTCCTTGAAGAAAGGGGCTTTGCCTCCTTAGTCTTTTTTGTCCCACACCTTTGACGATATGTTACATTAAGTATGTATTTAATAAATGTTAAATTGAAAAGTATATGATGTCTGTAACACAGGAATAGAATCAACAACCTTAACCTAGAGAAAATAATAAGATTTAAACTTGGAAGGGTTGTTCAAGATAATTTAGAGACAGGAGGTAACATGTTCCAGAAAAGTAAAACTATTGCTGTATCTCCCATCACACTTGAACATATTCACAGCCCAGAAACTTGCACCAATAGCTATGGGAATAGCAGTTCCTTTCCATAATACTGGCCATGCTCCCAGTCAATGTAAATTATTCAGGGAAAGATCCCATTGGATGGAGAAAGGGGCAGCAATCCCCACCAATACTGACCAACTCACAGGGAAAGCAAGTCAATCAGCTAAAGCTGCAAGACACCCTGAGGAATAAACAGGAGGTAGCATGCTGCCAGAAAAGTCAAAACACTGCCACAAGATCCCCCAGACTCAGATGGTGATAACCTAGGACCTTGAATCCATGATCTCCAGGAATAACTTCTACTCCCACTACAAGTGGACTTGCTTCCAACCCATTTTCCACAGCCATAGAGAATCAGTTATTGAGGAGGAACAACCTAGAAACTGCTTCTGCAGGGATTGTAGCCCCTGCCTCCCCAGCAACCACAGCTATGGAAGATTGCATAAAGAAATGTCTTACCACCATTGCTGAATGATTCAATATCAGAATAGTCAGGGCTTTTGTCAGTGAAGATAAAGAGATGCACTGCCACCTGCTTTGGGGCTACACATTTCTGTATTGTGTTGTCCCTCCCTATTAGAATGTAAACTCCTTTAGAGCTGGGGCTGTTTTGAATTCCTATGTGTATTCTCAGTGCTTTACACTTAGTAAGTGCCTTATACTTTTATATGCATTCATGCCTGTGTGCAACTAATCTGTCAGTCATTTTACAGTTGAGGAAGCTTTGAAAGTCATATAGTTAGTTAGTGGCAGAGTCAATTTTCACTACACTGGATTGCTGACATAAGCATATTTTAACATAATCAGCTACAGATAGCTCAGAACATTAGTGGAGTATTCTGGAAAACTAGAAGAGTTAAAGAGTGGCTCAATTGGAAAGTTGTAAAAGCATTTTAATTTACTAATTTAATTAACTAAACCAGCTCAATGCTTGTATCCATTATACCAGGGGGTCTCAACATGGGGGTCATCAAGGAATCCATGAATAGATTTCATGCAGTCTATGAATATTAATTGGAAAATACATCTTTATTTTTGCTAGCATCTAACTGAAATTTAACATTTCCTGTAATAATGGTTAAAAATACATTATTCTGAGAAAAGGGTGCATAAGCTTCATCAGGCTGTCAAAAAGGTTCATGACACAAAAAATAGATAATTTGCTCAATTTCAAATTCATGGGACCAGCAGGCAGCTCATTGTTTTACTTTGGTTGTGTAGAATTGGCTGATAATTATGTAACTGTAACCAGAGTCACATAAATCAGATTTAGGAATATGGTAAGGAGAGGAAAGTATTCTGTACTGGCAATCTGGTTTGTAGGGTCAAGCCCTAACTCTCCCATTTGTCACCCATGTGCTCTCCAAGAAGTCATTCAGGCTTTAGTTGCCCCTTCTATAGAATGAGATGGATTGATCTCATGATTTCTAAAATCTGTTCTACTTTTGTTCTGTTCTTTTTTTTTTCTTTTGAACAAATGTTTTATTAACTTCTGTTTTACATCATTCATTTCCGCCAGATTTTGAGTTACAATCATTTTCCCCCCATTATTCCCCTACCCAACCTCCCAGAATAGCAGTCCCACAAGATATCGCTTCCTCCAATCTGCTCTCTCCCATACTTCTCCCATACCCCCATCGACTTTTCCATTACAGGAAGATGAATCTTTGCATCCCAATGACTGCACATCTTATCTCCCAATTATAGGCAAAAGAGTATTAATAATAGTATTTATATATATTTGAAACATCTAATGTTACGACCTCAAATTTCAGATCCATTTCCTTCCTCCCTTGTCACCCATTCCCTCTTGGGAGATAAGTAATTCAGTATATGTTGTACATGTCTAGCTATGCAAAACATTATCATAGTAGATATATTGTACAAGGCTGCTTATAATTCCTCCCACTCATCCCACCCCCCACCTGGTCCATTCCCTACATGATCCTGTCCCTCTTCTATAGTGGGTACTTCCAACCTCCCCTCACCCCAAGGATGCCCTCCCATCCATCATCTCTCCTCCCATCCCCCTTCCCCCTATCCTGCTGCAGGTTGAGATATCCCATTTAGTATGTATGTGATTTTCTCCCTGAACCAAATTCAATGTGAATGTGGTTTTGCCTTTTTAGCCTTCCTTATTCTCCCCCTCCTTTGCACCCACTTCCCCTACATGAGATAGTTTACCCTACCATGTCTCTCCCCATCTCCTCTTGCCACTTTCCTCTCTCACCTCATAATTTCATCCCTTGAGTATTCTCCTTCCCAACAAATTCAACCTATGCCCTCTATCCATATATAACTGTAACCATATACACACACATTCACATATGTATTCATATGACCACACCCCCTTCTTCCATTATTTTCATAGTGAGAAAGATATCATCAGTCACAGATATTACTTTTCCATATAGGAATGTAAATAGTTCAAATTTGATAAGTTCCTTTTGATTTCTTTTCCCTGATTACCTTCTCAGGCATCTCTTACTTTTTGCATCTGGATGTCAAATTTTCTATTCAACTCTGGTTTTTTCCTCAAGAATGCTTGAAAGTCCTCTATTCCACTGAATGACCATATTTTCCCCTGAAACAAAATACTCAGTTTTGCTAGGTAGGTGACCCTTGGGTTCATTCCCAGATCTTTTGCCCTCTGGAATATCATACTCCATGCCCTTCAATCCCTCAGTGTAGAAGCTGCCAGGTCCTGGGCTATTCTGGTTGTGTTTCCACAATATTGAAATTGTTTCTTCCTGGCTGCTTGTAGTATTTTCTCCTTGAGCTGGGGATTCTGGAACCTGGCTATAATATTCCTGGGAGTTTTCTTTTTGGGATCTTTTTCAGGAGGTGATCTGTGGATTCTTTCAACCTCTATTTTGCCCTCTGGATCTAAAACATCAGGGCAATTTTCCTTGAGAATTTCTTGAAGGGTGATTTCTAGGTTCTTCCTTTGATCATGGCTTTCAGGTAGTCGAATAATTTTTAAATTGTCTCTCCTGGATCTATTTTCCAGGTCAGTGGTTTTTCCCATGAGATATTTCACATTGCCTTCTAATCTTTCATTTGTTTGGATCTGCTTAACAGCATCTTGATTTCTCATAAAGTCATCAGCTTCCATTTGCTCCAGTCTAACTCTGAAGGAATGAATCTCCTCAGTGTACTTTTGAGATTCTTTTTCCATCTGGCAAATTCGACTTTTTAAGGCATTCTTCTCCTCATTGCCCTTTTGGGCCTCCTTTGCCATTTGAGTTAGTCTATTTTTTAAGGTGCTGTTTTCCTCAGTCAGGCTGTTGACCCTCATTTCATACTTTTCCTACATCCTTCTCATTTCTCTTTCTAATTTTTCCTCCACTTCTCTTATTTGATTTTTAAAGTCCTTCTTAAGGTCCTCTATGGCCTGCAACCCGCTCATGTTTTTCCCTGGGGCTTTTGGAGCAGGACTTCTGACCTCACAGTCCTTTTCCCGCTCTATGCCCCCAAAATAGGAGTCTAGGTTGCATTTTTCTGTTTCCTTTGCCTTGGCATGTTGCCACTTAATTGCTTAACTTTTGGGCTTGTTGCCACACTATGGCTTTAAGGCCAGCTAGAGGAATTTTCGTCCCGAACGTGTGGGGGCAACTTCCGTTTCTGGCAAGCTGTAAACCCACCCACAACTTCCACCCTAGATCACAATCCAGATCCAGGGAGGTTAAAGCAAGAGCGATTACCCCCCAAGACTGATCGCTGGATCTCCCCACGATTTGTAGGCTGGGAGCCGGAAATGCCTCTGAAAACTACAAAATGGCGTTTGTCCTCAGCGGCTTCTAGCCCCCAGGGGAGGGAGCTGACGCATTCCCCAAATACAGGTCCTAAAGTCCATAGGACACTAACCTCTTACTTTGTCCTAGGCATGTCTATGTTGATAATTCTGGGGTCGCCACAGTTCCTGGTGTTCTGGGGTTCCTCCAGCTGGCTGCTGGCCCTGCCGCCCTGGGGCTAAAACCTCGGCTCACGCGGACCTGGGCTCGGCTCACGCGGACCTGGGCTCGGCTCGGCTCCTGCACTCTGTGCTCTGCGCGCTGCCGGCTCCCAGAGCGCTGCGCTGGTCCTTCCTGCAGGGCTGCTGGGCTGTCCTCAGTGGGAGGTTAGCTTCTCTGTGTCGTTCTGTGGGTGCTGGGGCTCCAGAAGTTGTTCAGTGTCCTTTTTTACATAGTTTGTGGGGAATCTGGGGGCAGAGAGGCTTGGAGGAGCTGTTTCTACTCCGCCATCTTGGCTCCGCCCCCTCTACTTTTAGTATTTTATGATGTAAAGAACATATTTAAAGGTAAGCTTCTCAACATTTTCCAGTTATTCAGTTGAGTGTTTGGAACATGGCGATGATTTTTTTTTTCAAGTTTTAGGGCAAACCAAGGTAGTAACAAACCATCTTCATTTCCATCTTAAGGTCTTTGGTTTTGCGGTGACTGAAAACTTAGGCAAAGGTTGTGTTTCAATTGTTGGAGTGACATCTACTGGTATATCAAAGAGAGTACAACTCAGGAAATCACTATTAGGAGCGAAAGAATTAAGCTCTCTTGCAATCTTCAAATAAACCAGGACTGCTGAATAGAAAAGGAAGTAGGAAAGGAAATCTTTTGTGTGGTAATAGCGGGAGATTGCAGGAGAGAAAGGGAAAACTGAAATGTTGTATTGTAGAAAAGGGTTGAAATTGAAAGAGGAAACAAGCAGTTTAAAAAACCAATGGGAAGGCCTGACAACTCTATAATTGATTTTTATATTGTAGAAGGAGAGAAGGCAAGAAATAAATACAAAAAAATATTGATGGAGAAAGCAGCAGGAAAAAAAAAATTGATGACCAATATTGTCAGTGAGTATCTTGGGCTCTTAGTGTCTTGTCAAGGATTCTGGGTAAAACAGAAATAAGCTTCTTTGCTTTGTGGAAACCAAGCTATTCTTTGTGGCTCAGTGGCAGGGTTTGGATCTCCATGCCAAATAAAAGCACTGTCTTCCATGATCTTCCCTCAACCACTGTCCTTGCTTCCAGCCAGTGTCTATGCCTATCTTTCAGGGAGTAAGTCATGTGGAAAATGGGGTTGCATGGGAGATGTTCCATCTTCTGCATCTCCCTATTCATAATTAGCTTTCCTCCCCGCTACCATATAAATGGATATTGTCGAAATGATTGCTCACTCCATCATTAGCAACTTACTGTTGTATTTCCTTTAGAGCTTCTGCTTGACACTCCAGAAATTCACTTAACTACCGCATCACTCATTCCCCTATGAGTCAAGGAAGATTCCCTTGTGCAGAGTGCCAAGGGTAGATGGGTGAAGGCAAAGATTCATAGTAGAATGGAAAAATCCATGTATTTCAACTCAGATGACCTGAGTTTGAATATTTGCTCTGTTACTAGTGTGATTATAGACAAGTCACTTCACCTCTTGGATGTCAGTTTCCTCATCTTATAAAGGATTAAGTTAGACTAATAAAGTTGGACACAGGTTTTAAGTGGCAGAGCCAAAATTCTAACCCAGATGTGTTAAATTTGTCTTTGATCCTACTTTGTCTTCTACTGTCTTACTTCAAAAATCTCTAACCTAAGATTTCTCACAGCTCCACATCTTATCAGAATCGAGCAAAACAGATATTCAATATGTCCATTTAAAAATGTATATCTTATTTTTACTTTTGTATCTACCACCATCCACCCATCAGGAGGTAGATAGCACATTGTTGTTTAGTTATTCACTTTTGTCTGACTCTACATCACCCCATCTCAAGTTTTCTTGTCAAAGTACCACAGTGGTTTGCCCATTTCCTTCTTCAGTGGATTAAGGCAAAAAGATATTAAATGACTAGTTGGGTCTTCCTGAATCCAGGCCCAGCACTCTATCCAGTGAACCCCCTAACTGCCTCCAAGCTAGGTAGTATAGTTCATTATTGATCTTTTTCATTCATTCATGGTCATTGGGTCTCCTCCCCCTTCCTTTTTTTCCCATTTTTGTTGGAGAGGAGATGGGAGAGAAAAATACTTATTAATAGAAAAATGGATCTAAATTAAACACGTAAAATTAAGTACTATTATACTGTTATTGCCTGAATTCAGTGATCTACCCTTTGATAATACCCTGTCATTTGATTTCCAAAGCCTGAACCTATTTGGTCATTTCTTCTTTAGTTGATTCCTGTGTCACATGGAGAGTAAGAAGAAAAGAAAAACTCAATTTATTCAAATAATTATTATAAAATTATAAGATAGTTGATATAAAATTAAGGTTTAGAGGTGAAAGTTGGAACTGAAATGAGTGGCGAAAATAAAGTTTGGAGGGTTATTTATAGACTTGAATTACGTGTTGTCCAATGTTCTATAACACTGGCTAATTGAAAGTTTTGTTGTATTTTTATGTGGTGCATCCTAAAATTGGTATCTAGAAATGCCATAGTTTAGTCTGTATCCCTGCTTATGAAACTGAATTACTTTTGAAATTGGTTAGAATAGTTGTATAGGACATGGTGGTCTAGAAGCAAAGCTGTATATTTGATCAGTTAACATGGGTCTTATTTAAAAGAAGGATTACTTTGATGCAAATCAATGGTTTGTGTCTTTGTCACATGGTGATTATTTATAAGGCACTGTGCTAAGTGCTGGGGATAAAGTGATGAAAATGCCACAGTTTTATAGTGTAAGGAATTTGTATTCTACTAGGAAATGTATCACATAGACATATAGAGATAATACTTAGGAAGAAATGTGTGAATGGGATAAAGAATAGACTCGGTTCAAAATTTATTAAAAATCTATTGAAGAGAGATTGATCAGTGGAACTGATTCACTGTATAACATATTGAAACAAATGAACACTACAGCATAGATTCCAACTATTAGTATAAGGACTCAGTATTTGACAAAAATCTCCTGGGAAATTTGGAAAGCACTTTGGCAGAAATTACATATAGATTAACAAGATAAACTCTAAATGATTATATGACAGACGTAAAAGATGGAATCATAAACAAACTAGGAAAGTAAAGAAGAAATTATTTTAAGAACTTTGACTGGGGAAGATCAAAAAAGGGGACAGGATCAGAGGACGTAAAATGGACAATTTTGATTGTGTGAGATTACAAAGGTCTTGCATAGACAAATTTAATGCAGGTAAAATGAAGAAGGAAACAGACAGCTGGGGGTAAAAATTGTGTAGTGAGTTTTTCTGATAAAGTTCTCATGTCCAAGATATATAGATACAATGATTCAGATTTATAAGATTAAGAGCTATTTTCCAATAGTATATGAACAGGAATTTCTCAAAGGAAGACATTTAAGTTATCAACAATCATATTAAAAAGGACTCCAAATGACTAAGAATTAAAGAAATTCGAATTTAACCAATTCTAAGGCCTTTTCTCACATCCATCCTATCTCACATCCAGATTAGGTCTGTCAGAAGAGAAAAATGACAAATGATGCAGGGGCTGTGGGAAAACTGATACACTCACTGTTGGCAAAACTATGAAATGACCCAACTACTCTGGAAAGCAATTTAGAACTATTAATCAAAATGTTACTGAACTATTTATACTCTTTGACCCAGCTATACCACTATTGGGTTTATCTTAAAGAGATAAAGGATGGGGGAAAAGGTTATAAATGTATAAATATCTTTATAGTAGCTCTTTTCCTAGTAGCTAAAAATGGGAACCTCAGAGATTGACCACTTATTTGGGGAATGGTGAAATATTTGTGGTATAGGAATTTAACACTGTTATTGTACCGTAAGAGAGGATAAAATGAATTCTTTTAGAGGAAATTGAGACTCTATTAATTGATTCAGAGTAAAATGAGAACTAAGAGAATAATTTATACAATGACAATATTTTAAAGAAAAACAATTCTAAAAATTTATAATTCTCATAAATGTAAATCATAAACTATGAATCCAGAGGACTGAAGATGAAATACAAGACCCATCCCCTGTCAAAGAGATGAAGACAGAATGAAAATATATATTTGGACATTGTCCAAGTAATTTATTTTGTTGGGTTATATTTTCTCCATTATGAAGGCTTTCTTTTTTATGTGGTTTTTTTTTGTTTGTTTGTTTTTTGCTTTTTGGAGGGCAATTGGGGTTAAGTGGCTTGCCCAAGGTCACACAGCTAGTTTTTGTGTTAAGTGTCTGAGGTTGGATTTGAACTCAGGTCCTCCTGACTCCAGGCTGGTGCCCTATTCAATGTGCCACCTAGCCGCCCCTTTCTTTTTTATGCTTTAATTGGTTTAGCAATGAAGGGGGGAGAGAAACATAAATGCTTCTAAAAATAAATAAGTAAATGAGACAATTTGAGGAAGAAAAGATTAGTAATAACTGGTAGATGAGGGGAATCAGGATAGACTTCTCATAGGAGGGTTTACCTGAGGTTTAGATGTAGCTAGGAAGAGAGGCAGAGGAGAAAAGACTTCAATATGAGAATGGAGAACTGGATGGGCAAAGGTATGGGTACAGGAGATGAAATTTAGGAATATAAACAAATTGCTCTAGGGGGATTTAAATAAGGAGAAAATATTTTGAAAAGAAATTTAAAAGTTCTGCTGATAAAGGCTTAATTTCTCAAATATATGGGGAACCAAGTAAAATCAATAAAAATAAAAGTCATCCCCCAATTGATAAATGATCAAAGGATATGAGTTAACTGTTTTCAGAAGGAGAAATTGGAAAACATGGGGATGCCCATCAATTGAGGAATGGCTGAAGAAATTGTGGTATATGATTGTGATGGAATATACCTGTGCTATGGAAAATGATGAGCACGATGCTCTCAAAAAAGCCTGGAAAGACCAACATGAACTGAAACAGAATGAAGTAAGCAGAGCCGGAAGAACATTGTACATAGTAACAGCAATATTGTGCAATGACAAACTGTGAATGAATTAGCTATTCTGAACAATACATCGATCCAAGACAAATCTGAAGGGTTTATGAGGAAAAATGCTATTCATACTCAGAGAAAGAACTGTTGGACTCTAAATACAGATCAAAGAATTCTTTGCAAATCTTTATTTTTCTTGGAGTTTTTTTTTGTGGGGTTTGTGTTTTCTTTCCTAAAATGACATATATAAAATTGTTTTGCATGACTGTATGTAATGGAAATGCAAATTTAAAGATCTTCCCTGCCCCTAGCTTAAGTGCACCTGGAGCCTGTGGTGGGAGGCTTGTTTTTCAGGAAAGCCCACACCTTGATACTTTGTGATTGGGCAGTGGGTCAAGGAGGTTGTTACATTCTCTGAGCCAAGAGAAGGCTATATAAGCCCTGAGGAGGGGCTTTGCTTTGGGGCTCACTTTGAGAAGTGTTGTGTGATTTGACCAGATGAGACTCTGGGAAGCTGTTGTTGAGAGCCCTCCGGCTTTGAAAACCCAGATGTTGATGCTTCCCTCTCTGGTAACTGTGATTTGGTATTGATATAATGGTTGGACAGTTTGGAAGCCTGTCTGTTTGATCTGAAGTTCTGTAACTCTGAAGTTTGGGGTGCTGACCTTTTTCCCCTGAACTAGGTAATGTGTGTTTGTTTGATTAAAGTAAGCTTGTTAACCCATTTTGAGTTGCTTTCCTTTTGAAAAGCAGATCTAAGAACCTGTGTTGGCAGTCACCCTGGGGATATTGGGGTGTTTGCCGCTACACTGTACAATGTAACCTATATCATATTACTTTCTTTACCTAATAAGGGGAAAGAGGAGAGAGGGAAAGAATTTGGAACTCAATATTTAAAAAACCAAATGTCAAAAATTGTTTTTACACATAATTGGAACAAATGAAATAAAAGTATCTTTATTAATAAAGAAAATGAGAAGGGAAATAAAAGGTTTATTCACTCAACCATAGCCTCAGACAAAGATAGTCTGGACAACAACAACAACAAAGGAGATAATACTTGATAATATAACCACAAAAATTATAAATGGGAGAAGAGACTGGATGTGCTTTCAAATTAAGTTTCATGGGGAAAAAAATTCTAATGTGTTGTGAACACAGTTTTGGAAACGACTTCCTGAGAAAGAATCAGAGACTAGATTCATGTAAAAAATGATTGACTTGGAAGCAGGAAGATCTTGATTCAAATCCCATCTCAGAGCCTTATTGGGTGACCTTGTTTAAGTCTCTTAATGTCTCTGAGCCTTAGAGTCTAAACTATAAATTGGAAATAATAATAATTGCACCTATCTGATAAGGTTGCTGTGAAGATCAAATCTGATATGTATAGGTTTTTGTAAGCCTTAAGGAGCTATATAAATGTGAGCTATTATTATTATTGAAACCAACAAACTTTAAACCCATACTATGTGAAAACTGCTATACTAGGAAAGATAAAATTTAGCTAATGCATGTTCCCTGTCCTCATGGAATTTAGACTAGTTGGGAGATATAACGTATAAACTTCAATTCTTCAAAAAAAAAAAACTCTGTTATTTACCTTCTGGACATTATGAGAATGTGAAAATTTTCAATCAAGCTTCTACAATTGCTTCAGAAACAATGAAAATAAGCAGCAAATGAAGTAATAAAACACCTCCTTCTAAAGATATAGCAACAAGTATCTACTATATCATATGTCATACTACAACCTCTGTATTTTAGCCAATATAGAGTACATCCAATTCCTCTTCTCCTTAGCTTCATCAGAATTATGGGAGTGAGTGGTTCCAGAGATCAATATCTCCACCACTTGGACCACCATTCCAGTAAAGATTAATCCCCAGGCTCCCCCAACCAGTCTAGAACTGTGAGAAGGATAAAGACATCAAGACTAGAATACCAATCTCAGGTGACCCCATAACAATGAATGAAAACCTATGTGTCCTTGACCAAAACTACTGGAGATGATGGAGTCAAATAGTTTAATAACTTTAGCCAGACTTACTTGCTGCCATATCCTATGTTGAGGATTGTGAGCTTAGTGTTTCTGCTTGTAGTAATTAATTCACTTCCATCTCAGGTCCACCCTAAGGTGACCAACTGCCAATAACTCCAACAACTGAAGAAGCTAGATGGCAGTCTCTCTGGGAGACAATGCCTAACAACAACAACAACAAAATTATACTTATTAAAGATGGAAGAAAGCAAGCATTTATCAAATGCCTCCTAAGTACTTTACAAATATTATCTAATTTGTCCCTCACAGTAACCCTATGAGGTAGATGTTATTATTATCCTCATCTTAGGGTAAAGGAAACTTAGGCAGGCAGCAGTCAAGTGAATAGCTCAAGTAGCTAGTAAATGTCTGAGGACAGATTTGAACTCAGGTGTTCCTGACTCTAGGATCAGTGCTCCATTCACCACACCACTTAGCTGGGTTATAGGTTGAGAAAATCTCAAAAAAAAAAATTCCAGAAGGAGAAAATAATTTTAAATTGTTACAAACAGAACTCCAGGAAAAGAAAAAGAATAGATCTCCAAGAGTGAATAGAAATCCTGTTAAAAGAAATGCAGGAAAAGAGAAAGAACTTTTTTAAAATGGAATTATAGTCTATTAAGGCAAACATGGATAGAGAATAAACATCTTATGAGCTAGAAAAACTTACCCAAGTAGTGCATAGACTGACAAACAGAATAAATGAAATAGAACTAAAAATTTAAATGACAAAACAAAATATGTTAACTGGAATTCAAAGGACCCCACCCAAAATAAGGCAAGCTATCTATAATGAAAATTATTAAACAATAATAATAATAACTCACCAGAGAAACAGGATGGAGAGAATTTAAGATTCATTGGTTCACTGAAAGACAAGAAAAATAACTGAAAAAAATTTCAAGAAATGTTTTTTAAAAAGAGCTACTCAGAACTACTGGAACAGAGGGGTAAAGCAGAAACTGACAGCATCCATATTTACTACCTGAAAGAAGTCACAAATTTACACTGACCATAAATCTTATTTATAAGCTTTAGGACTTTCAGGTAAAAGGAGAAAGAAGATGACAGTAGCAAAGAGATAGAAATCATGCACTAAAAAATCACAGTCTGGAGCCTAAAAGATTATTCAGCAAATAATATGGAGAGGAAGTCTGGAATACATTTTACCAAAAAACAAAATCAAAATATTTACAAAGAAAAAAATCCAAGAAAACTTAGTATAAAACTACTGGGGGCAAATTTATTTTTGTGTCTTTTTTAAATTTAGTATACTTATTTCAAGTATTCTAATTAAAGAATCCTAATTATATCTAAGCAGGATCTTTGAAATGATAACACAAAAGTTTTTTTAAAGGGTAAAATGTAAACAAGAAAGGTTAAAAAGGTTTCAGCAAATTGAAAAGGGATAAATGATGATGATGATGATAAATGATCATATTCTAATCAATCAAAAGCTTTTTTGTTTTACATGAACAATCAGCCAAAACATAACTACAATAGGATCTTGTATTCGCTTACATCTTTCAATTTTTATGGCATGGTAAAAAATGTTGAATATTTCCTGTGAAAGCTTTCTTAATCTCCACTAATTTCCTAATTTAGGGTGCCCTTGATTCATGTGTAGATGTCTCTCATAGATATTTTGTATAGGTGGGAGAATTGACATATATGGAAGTAGGTATTGATGTTCATGCTCTTTTGTTCCCATTTTTTCCAGTATTAAGAAGGTTGAAAGGGCTTTTTGCTATTGGTATCTCCACTTCTTCTGTCATTGCATTGACAATATTGCCATTAGTGTTATCTCTTTTAGATATTTTTTCTATTGATCTCTCAGTTCCCATAAAATTGTTATCACCTCCAGCATAGATTTCTTTCATATAACTTGGTCTAATCCATTCTATTTTATTTCTTATGTGTCATGTTGCCTCCTTGATAAAAAACCTCAAGGATTGCAAGGTTGTTCCCACGGTGGCTGTACAAGTCTTTTTGATGGAGAAAAGAATGATTTTTGTGAAACCCTTTCCATTTTTATTTTGCTTATAGCTTTCCTACCATTTTCACCTTTAAATGCCCTTGTGATGACTTTGCTTAGATGCATATCTTACCAAACTTTCCTTAACTTGGTTTTATCATATACTGCTTCTATCTCATTTATGACACAATGCAATTTGTTATCATGCATGACATTTCTTCATAAAATTTTACACCTTAACCCAACTCTAACCCTAACCCTAATGTGAACCCTAACCCAAAATGCCCACCTCCCAAATCTAACCATAAATATCCAATTCTAACCAAAATAATAACCCTAACCCTAATGCTAACTCTAAAGGCATCTTGACTCTAATCCTATCCCTAACCCTTAATATGTGTCTCCTAACCCTAACTCTAATCCAAAAACAAACCCAAACAAGAATCCTAACCCTGAACCTAATACAAATCCTGAGCCTAACCCTAAAAGTGCCTCCTGAATCCATATTCTGAACCTAAATTTCTCCCAAGGATAACCCTAAATACCTCCTGACACTAAAACTAACTCTAATCCTCATCCTAATACTAATCCTAAATGCACCTCCTGAATCAAAGGCTAATCTGAACCTGAACCCTAACTCTAACTCTAATTTTAACCCTAACCCTAAACCTAAAGGACTCCCAACCCTAAACTTCAATACCTCCTCCAACCTTGTACCTCCTGACTCTAAACCTACCACAACCCTAACAATAAAACTAAATGTATGCTACCCTGACACTAATCCTAACCCTAAACCCTAAATCTAACTCTAACACTAATGCTGATGCTAATCCTAACCTTAAATGAATACCACCCAAATCAAACTCAAACCTAACTCTAACAGATCTCAAAACCTAAGTGTAAACCAAATCCTA
Source organism: Gymnobelideus leadbeateri (assembly GCA_011680675.1). Taxonomy (NCBI): domain Eukaryota; kingdom Metazoa; phylum Chordata; class Mammalia; order Diprotodontia; family Petauridae; genus Gymnobelideus; species Gymnobelideus leadbeateri. The sequence continues at coordinate 87,547 of WOXC01008544.1, forward strand.
TTCCTAACTTTCAGATAAACATGTGCCCCCAAAATCTAACATTAACCTTTATGATAAACCTTAAACCTAACCATAACTATAACCCAAAACCTAACCCTAATTCTAACCCTAAGCCTAAAGATTAAGAACTCTAACCCTAAACCTAACCCTAACACTAAATCTAACCCTAACCCTAAATACATGCCTCAAAGCTCTAACTCTAAAACTAACACTAACATTAACCTAAGCCAAACACTAACCCTAAGCCTACATACCTATGAATTCTAACCCTAAATCTAACACAAACCCTCCCAACACTAAACCTAACACTAACCTTAATCCAAACACTAACTGAAACTGAGTCAAAATTTCACCCTAACCCTAACCCTAACCCTAACCCCAACTCTAACCCTAACCCTAACCCTAAATGCCTCCTGACTAATCCTAACCCTAACCCTCCTAACTCCTGAATCTAACCCTATTCCTAATTCTAAACTCTAATTGTAAACCTAGCACATTTAGGGTTAGGGTTAGGGTTAGGGTTAGAGTTGGGAGGCATTTAGGGTTAGGGTTAGGGTTAAAGTTAGAGTCAGGTTAGGATCAGAGTTAAGGTTAGAGTCAGGAGAGTTAGGGTTGGGGTTAAGGTTAGGGATGCAGTCTGGAGGTTAGGGTTAGAGTTAAGGGTTAGGGTTAGTGTTGGTAGGGTTAGGGTTATAGTTAGGTTTAGGGTTATAGTCTGAAGGATTAGGTTTAGGGTTAGAGTTAAGGGTTAGTATTAGTGTTAGGGTTTGCATTAGGGCCATTAATGTTAGGGTTATGGTTTGGGTTGGGGTTTTATGGTTACAGTTAGGGTCAGCATTTGCAGGCATTTTGGGTTAGAGTTAGGGTTAAAATTTGTGTTAGGATTAGTCTTATGGTTAGGTTTAGTGTTAGAGTTGGGAGGGTTTTTTCGTGTGAGGTTTTTGGAGGCCTTTAGGGTTAGGTTTAGGGTCAGTGTTAGAGTTTCAAGGGTTAGGAGCATGGTTCATGTTTGGTTTGGGAGGCATTTAGGGTTTGATTTAGAGTTAGGGTTAGCATTATTATTAGGCTTTGCGTTAAGGGTCTTGGGTTAGGGTCAACTTTAGAATCTGGCTGGTGTTAGGGTTAAGGTTACTGTTAGAGTCAGGGGCTGTGTTCGTATTAAGTTTAGGTTTAGACTTTGGTTAGGGAGGCCTTCATCAAGTGTTTAGGATAGACTTAGGTTTATAGTCATGAGACTTAGGTTTTGAGTTAGATTTAGGGTTGGGTTTAGGGTTAGAGGCCGAGTCAGGAGACATTGAAGGTTAGTTTTACAGTTGATAGGTGGGAGGCAGGAGCTAGGAAGCAGGTGGTAAAAGACATTTAGTGTTATTGTTAGAGTCATAAGGTTTAGGGTTTAGGGTTAGACTTTGTAGGGATTTAATGTTAGAGTTAGCTTTAGGGTTAGAGTTATGGTTGGAGTTTGGGAAGTATTTAGTGTTAGAATTGGGAGACATTTAGATTTAGGATTAGGGTTAAATTTTCGAGGCATTTAAGGTGGGATTTGGGAGGCAGGTATTGGGAGGCATTTATGGTTAGTCCCAGAGTCTGGATTGTTAGTGTTAGATTCAGAAGGCATTTATGGCTAGAGTTGGGAGGCATTTAGGGTTACTGTTGGGGTAGAGTTGTGAGGTGGGAGGTGAGTGTTGGGAGGCAGGATTCTGGAGGCATTTGAGGTTATGCTTAGGGTCAGGAAGGGTTAATGTTAGTGCTAGAGTCAATAGACATTTAGTGTTAGGTTTAGGCTTTGGGTTAGGGTTAGAATTGGTAGGCACTGAAGGTTAGGGTTAGAGTGAGTTTAAGTAACTTTGTGTTTGCCTTTGATAGCAATCTTTCTCTGTTTGCCAGATGTCAGCTTTTTGTTGACTAAGATGTTTTCTGGGCTTTCTCAGTTTTCTTTTGTTGGCAATTAATTTACTTTGGCTAAACTTCTAAGATAAAGTTATTATTATCAGTGTCAATATTTTTATGTTATTTCCATTTTTTATTTTCAACTTTATAAATTTAGGAATGAGTCATTTTAATTGTAGATTACACTTTTCTCATTGTTCATTCATCATTCTGTTTTTCAGATTTTGATTTTAGCTCTGACAAGTTAATGGACAAAATCATCTGACTCGGGGATAATGCCCATATTAATTACAAATATTGTCCTGTCTGTTAAAATATAATCTATTTCATTTTTATGGTATTATTTGGTTCTCCCTATGTTTAATGACTACCAATTCTTTTTGAAAAACATTTTAGTTCATAATATAGTGGCATGGGTCTTCCATATACAAGTAATATACAAGTCATTGGCCTCCCTCATTTATTTTTCCTGAAAAACACACAGACACACACAGACACACACACACACACTTACTATATGTATACACACATGCACACACACACTATATGTATACACACACAGGCACACACACACACACACATAAATATTTCCCCATATATATTCCCCTATCCATATCTTTTTCTTCCCTTTGCATGGTAGTCATCAAGTATTAGAGTACATGATGATTTGGTTTGGAGGCTCTTGTCAAGTTCTTTGCAGAGGTTTTCTACCATTTCATCTCTGGCCAGTGATACATAAGGTACATTTTTTTCAGAAAATTTTAAAAATACTTATTTTTAAATTTTAAATATTTATTAAATTATATATATATATATATATAAATTTTAAATTTAAATACTTATTAGTACTGCAATACATTATGATTAAATGTTCCATGAAACAATTTTTCTCACAGCATTTGGGTGTGTAATAAAACCTATTCTGCCAATCACTTTCTTTGCCTTCCCAAGGAGTACCTGTAAGTTATAATATACATAACAACTTGTTACTAAGGTGGCCACACACTCTGAAATAATACACGTATCATTCAGTAAAACACAATCTCCTCCATCAATGTAGAGTACTCAAAGTCTTCTTTCTTCTTGATACAAGACTGGCTTCCAATCATCCTTAAGCCAGTCATCCTTAAGGGGTAAACATCCTTAAGCCAATCATCCTTAAGGGGAAATACAAATGCAGAAAATACAAACACCATTCACCCCTAGGTCACAGTAGGTTACAATATCATCAGTCATCACTGAATACCTAAGTAAAGTCTTCTTTCATCTTTACTCAAGGTCGACTTTCAAACCCCCTGGCTTCTCTCCTACACTTCTAGCTCTTGCCTGAACTCACTGACTGTTACCTGAATTCACAGGTAGGTAGCTCTCCCAGCTCTTTTCTGGATTCACACCAAGGCAACTCTCTGCTCCCGATCTTGGTTCTATATCTCAGCCCATGGGGACTATTCCACTCCAAACCCATCACAGTTTTTGGTCTCAATTCACTTTCTGTCTGACAAAGCAACACAAACCATCAGACAAAACTTCTGTCTGAGAAATCAAACACAAATCAACAGTAAAATCCCATGACTTCTGTAAACAGCAGTAAAGCCCTCTTTCAGGACTTCTATAGGCAGCAGTAAAGTACTCTTTCATTACTTCTGTAAAGTACTCTTTCAACAGACAATGCTTTGTTCTGACAAAGTAACATCAGCACAGACAGAGTGCTCAACATCACAAATGTCCTCCCTCTCAGTTCTGCTTGGTCCCAGCTTTTATCTGCTCTTTCCTGTTCCCTTCGTTTGGCAAGTTCTTCTCACTGTGGGCTCCATGTGATGATGTTAGGCCTATTAAAGGCAGGGAAGGTCTCCAAACTCCTTTGGGCCTATTAAGGACAATACAAATACACACTGTTTCCCACAAAGACTTGACACAGTCTAAGGTGAGACTCAAAGGCACTAGAATAGCTGAAACAAGCAGCAAAGTACTACTTTTCTTGGTGTTATAATAGGTCATTTTCTCCTTTTCTGAATATCTTTGGGATATAGACCTAGCAGTGGTATTGCTGGATCAAAAGGTATGTACAAAAAAAATATTCTTATTACTAGCCATCTCAGGGTGGAGGAGGAGGGGAAGGAAAAAAAGAAATTTACATGATAATTTATTATTTATTTGAAATGAATATCAAGTTGAATATAATAACTTTGTAGTTTCATGTTTATTATACTGTTAAGAAAATGATTGATTCCATAAATTAAAAATAAAAGAAATAAATAATAATGTTCTTCATTAAATTTAAGTTCAAGTCTAGATGATGCTCTAAGTGCTAATTCCTTGTTTCCCATGCTGAAAATAATTGGATTAATAATCTTTTTGTGTCATAGATCCTTTTGACAGTCTGGTGACCCCCATGGAATGTTTATTTATGTGTAAAATAAAATATATAGGATTATGGAGGAAATGAAATTATATTCAATATAGTTATTTAAATATTAGAAATTCCAGGCTCATGGACCTCATAACCCCAGGTTAAGAATCCCTGAATTATAGGAAAAAGTATATTGGTAAATTTTTTACAACTGTCTTGCTGGGGGGAAAAGGATACACAAATGGCTTTTTAAATTTGGCACTTTCTAGACAATCAGCAAAACAATAACTGAAGTTATTTTTGTCAGTTTCTGAGGTATAAATGCCCAGATTAAAAATTTAACAATAGGCTCTTAAGCCGGCTCTGGTACTTAGTTATAATATGATATATATGTACACACACATATACACACATACATACATATATATACATATATACATATACATGACACATACTATACACTACTATATATACATATGCATTTGGGGACTCAGAGTTTTCCATAGAATAGGCAGATTGGCTAGTAAATGCTGAAAGTAATAGCTCTTGTCTATCAAGTTTCAATTTATACAAGGCAAGACATAAGGCTTATCTTGAAAAACCTAGTTGTTACATAATGGTCAGGAAAGATGGTGAACAAATACAATTAGAATGCCAGAGGATAGCAGAATGTATACATGACTGACCGAAGAATGGAGTGCAGGCCTCAGGTTAGATGGTATTTGAGCCACAGTTAGAGAAGAACCAATGATACTGTCAGAGATACTTGCCTAATCTGGATATCAACCAGATTTTTCTAAATGCTTGTCACTTCCAGGTTAATACAATTATACCCTGTGTTCCATCCCATACAATAGTGAAGTTCATGACTGTGAATTAGATTTAGAAGTTTAAAGATAAGGATAAGTTATTGTTCAAGAGTGTGTGATTCATTCTGAAGATTCCAGAAAATGAATGGGGTTCAGACATGGAGAGGAGATAGTTCTAAGGAAGAGACAGATTATTGAAAGAATAACTAGGACCAGAGATCTCTGGTTTTTCATAGATGTTTTTTGTTTCACCACAATTTTTTTATTTTTAGCATACTCATTTTGAGGGATAACTCACCTTTCTACAGCATTTAAAGGTTTTACAAAATTCTTTCCACACAACAGCTGTAAGAGGTTGTGGGTATGAATTTTATTAGCATCATTTTACAGATGAGAAAACTAATACTCATGGAAGTTTGGTGATTTTTCCAGAGTTGTACAACTAGTAAGTACTATAGATTTAAATTACTGTCTTAAAAATTTAGGTAAAGTATTCTTTGCGTAAAACCAAACCAAATCTAACAAGTTTCAATCAAATAATATTTATTAAGTATCTACTATGTCCCAGGCACTGTTCTAAGCCCTAGAAATAGAAAAAATATTTTTTCTCAAGGATTTCACACTCTAATGGGGGAGATAACATGCAAACAAGTATGTACATACACAATATAGATATAGACGTATTATAAATGGAAAGTAATATCAGAGAAGGCACTAGCAATGGAAAAGACCAAGAAAGGCCTCTTGCAGAGGGTGGAATGTTTAAAGAGTCTTTTAAGAAGCCAACAGATCCAAGATACAGAAATGAAGAAGGAGAACTCTTCAGGAAGGAGGAAAAGCTAGTGAAAAAGCATTGTGTCAGAAGATGAAATGGCATGTCCAACAGATAGACAGCAAGAAGGCCAGTGTGTCTGGATTGTAGAGTATGTGGAAGGAAATAAAATGTAAGAAGCATTTTCCATTGAATGACAAGGTCAGAAGCCAGACTTCAAAGGATTTAAAAGAGAGTCAGTGAAGTAAAGGAGGTTTTCTCAAGGAATGATAATATAAAAGGGATGGCAAATGGAGGATAATTATTAGTGGGGATGTATAAATCTAATGAGGTGGGATCTTTCACTTTTTTATTTTACTTGATCAAAACTTAGAGTGCTTTACTTAAATTTAAGACAGTAGTTCAAATCTATAGTGCTTACTAGTTGTTCAGTTCTGGATAAATCAGCTAACTTCCATGAGTTTTGCTTTTCTAATCTGTAAAATAAGGCTAATAAAATTCATACTCACAACCTCACACAGCTATTATGGGGAAACTGTTTTGGAAAACTTTTAAATGCTATAGAAATGTGAGTTATTCCTCAAGGGAAAAGGTAGGAAAGAGCCCAATTTTGAAGTACTTTAAAAGTAAAAAAGAGATCTTACATTTGATCCTGAGGTAAAAGGGAGCCAGTGGAGTGTAAACTGGAGTTAGAGTTGGTGGAGGTTGAAATGGTTAGACATCGACTTTAGGAAGATTACTTCAGCAGATGAGTGGAAGATGGGGAAGAGGGGAAGGTACATGAGGCAGAGAGATGAATAAGAAGTCTATTTCAATCATATACGGGTGACGTGATGAAGACCTGTGCTGAGGTGGCAGCTATGTGAGTGGAGAAAAAGGCATATTAATAAGAGATGTTGTGAAGGTAGAAAATGACAAGATGAGAGCGTAAGAGAGAAGTTGAAGATAATTGAGAATTGGAGCTCATATGTCTAGGAGAATGACAATGACTACACAGTAATAGGAAAGTTCAGAAGAAATGAGGGTTTTGGGGTAAAAAAGATGAGTTTAGACATGTTTAATTTGAAATGCCCACTAGATAGTCGGTAATGAGAGATTCAAGGTCAGAAGAGAGGTTAGAGAGCTGGATAAATAGATCTGGGAATAATCTCCATAGAGATAATAATTGCACTCATGGTTACTGTTGAGATAACTGAGGGAAATAGTATAGAGGGAATAATAAACAAACAAACAAACAATCAAATAAATAAATAAAAAGAGGGAACAGGATAGACACTTGGGGGACACCAACAACTAGTAGGAAGAAATTGGACGTAAGATCTGAAAAAAAGAGACTGAAGAGTAATTAGATAATTGAGGGAAGAACCAGGTGAGAGCAATGTCATTAAAGCCTACCAAGGAGAGAGCATCCAAGGGAAGAGTATGATCTATGGGAGCAATTTGCAGAAAACACAAGAAGGATAAAGATTGAGAAAAGACCAGTATGACAAATAGGAGACTATTGATAACTATTGAAAGAGTAGTTTCCATTGAATGACAAGGTCAGAAGCCAAACTTCAGGGGATTTAGAAGAGAATGAAAGAAGTAAAGACACTAGTTGTGGAGGCTTTCTCAAGGAGTGATAAAAGTACTGGCAGATATAGAATGATAATTAGTGGGGATGAATGGATCAAATAAGATGAGGTTTTCTTCTTGTTATTGTTTTTTAATTTTGCTTGAGGAAACATGGACGTTTTTGAAGGTATCAAGAAGCATCCAGAAAATATGAAGGAAGAAAATGAGCATTTATTAAATACCATCTATGTACCAGTCATTGTGCTACATGCTTAAGAAATATTTATGTCATTTGATTCTCACAACAAGCTTGAAAGATAACTGCTATTATTATCCCTATTTTTTTATTATTTTGAGGAAACTGAGATAAGCAGAGACCAAGTGATTCAATCAGTTACACAACTTATAAGCATCTGAAACTGGACTTGAGTTTGGATCTTTCTGACTCTAGGCCCAGAACTCTATTCACTCCACCACTGTCTTGAGGGGATTAATAGGTAATGGTCATCATCTTTATTGGGGGATAAATTTGGATTGAATGAACATAAGAGTGGTCACTAAAATGAAGGTGGCAAAGGGGGATTCTAGAAGTAGCACTAATGAACAAGAAGTACTCTAACTCCCTTACCACCAATAGTGAAGCAAAGGAAAAAGTGAAAGTACAATCAGTTCTGGGAAGAGGTTTCCATTAAGTGGGATCTAGGTCTGAGAGTTAGAAGATTAAGGAAGTCAGAAGGGAAAAGGGTTGAGATTCAAGTAAGTTTATGAACTGTGGAGAAGACTTTCCAGAGAGCACAGGGGAACACATGAATAGATTTTGATTGGGACATTTGGGTATAGGACTGAGGAGATGGAAGTGAGGAATGGAGCACCAGGGGTAGGGAATGGGAATTATATACTGACAGCCAAGGGTTCAGAATTACTACCATTGGGGGAATATGATAGAATGCAAGTATGCTAAACACTGATGAATGAATCCAGGCCCAGTATCAGTAGTTAAAGAGAGGCCCATGGGTAATTAAACTGCTTCCTCAAAACACAACCTGATTACACTGTGAAGATGTTGAGACCTGAGAAACAGAGAATGCCAGGCTTGCAGCAGACAAGAGCAGCATAATTTTGTCTTCGAGGAATCCAGACAAGCAGAAGTTGGCAATCTAGGGTGTATCTGATTTGAGAAAGGCCTCTGGAACACTGGAAAAGACTCTTGGGTAGGACAAAAGTTATAAGATGGTTCTAATACCATATTTAATAATTTAATCAATAGTACACTCAAAACTTCCTGGAAAATGTCAAGAGTAAATAGATGAACATTCAACTGTGTTTCAAAATATTTTCTTGAATGTAAAACATAATTTTGGAAGTTACCTAGAAACTTACTCAAAGCTCTTTTGGAGAAAAAGTATTACTCAAATGCAGTATTATAAAGTTCATTTTCAAAGAATACAGACTCCCAATAAACTCTGCCCTTTTCTATGAATAGATTTCTTGGATGACTATCGCCAGCTTAGTCACTTGAAATTTTAGTCATAGTTCCTTGAGGTGAAGCTGTCCTTTAAACTGATATTGTCTTCTTTTTATTTTAGATTGGTAGTTGGGGAGGTTGTTGTTTACAGATGTATAGTGTAGTCAATCAGGGAACTGGAAACATTCCCAGAATTTGGGGGCAATATCATAAAAAGACAGCTTCATAGACTAAAGCTAAAAAGAATCAACAGAAAATGTAGAATATTAACTAGTTACATAGGTAGAATACATCCAGTGGGTTTGTTGAAGAGCTGTTCATGAAACTTAATATACTTCCTAAATCCAATGAAAGAAATTGTGTAAATACGTATATGTACATATACATGCACACATCCATATGAGAGTAAAAGTGGCATAATGGATATGACTGACCTAGGAGTTAAGAAAGCAAAAAGGCATTAAGTTCAAAACATACCTCTGACACATAACTAGATTTGTATGAGGATGGGGAAATCACTTAACCCCTCAGGGAGCTAGGCAACAAAGACTGTAAGTTACACATGAGTACCAGATCTATATATACTTAATAATTGTTTACATCATGTTTCCTCCATTATATTGTGAGCTCCCTGAGGGCAGGGACCATCTTTTTTTTTTTAATTTTTTTTTTATTTCAGAAATGAGGTTTTTATTAGAGACACTGGTTGTAAAATTTCTTTCCCAGTTTTCCACTTCCCTCTTTTTTTTAAACAAATGCTTTATTAACTCCTGTTTTACATCATTCATTTCCGCCAGATATTGTGTTATAATTTTTTCCCCGTTTTTCCCCTACCCACCACCCCAGAATAGCAGTCCCACAAGATATCGCTTCCTCCATCCTGCTCTCTCCCATATCTTCTCCCTTACCCCCTTCGACTTTTCCATTAGAGCAAGGTGAATCTCTGTGCCCCAATGCCTGTATATCTTATCTCCCAATTACATGCAAAAGAGTATTAATAATAGTATTTATATATATTTGAAACATCTAATTTTAAGACCTCGAATTTCAGATCCATTCCTTTCCTCCCTTTTCACCCATTCCCTCTGGGAAGATAAGTAATTCAGTATGTGTTGTGCATGTATAGCTATGCAAAATATTACCATAGTAGATATATTGTACAAGGCTGCTTATAATTCCCTCCCACCCATCCCACCCCCCACCTGGTCCATTCCCTACTTGATCCTGTCCCTCTTCTATAGTGGGTACTTCCAAACTCCCCTCCCCCCAAGAATGCCCTCCCATCCATCATCCCTCCTCCTCTCATCCCTCTTCCCCCTATTCTGCTGCAGGTTGAGATATCCCATTTAGTATGTATGTCATTCTCTCCCTGAACTAAATTCAATGAGAATATGGTTTTGCCTTTTTACCTTCCTTTTCTTCCCCTCCTCTGCAGCCACTTCCCCTTCCTTCTTCTACATGAGATAGTTTACCCTACCCTGTCTCTCCCTTTCTCCTCTTGCCACTTTCCTATCTCACCTCATAATTTCATCCCTTGAGTATTCTCCCTTCCCAACAAATTCAACCTATGCCCTCTATCCATATACACACACATTCACATATGTATTCATATGACCACACACCCTTCTTCCATTATTTTCATAGTGAGAAAGATTTCATCAGCCACAGTTATTGTTTTTCCATGTAGGAATGTAAATAGATTAACTTTGATAAGTTCCTTTTGATTTCTTTTCCCTGATTACCTTCTCAGGTATCTCTTGTGTCTGGATGTCAAATTTTTTATTCAATTTGTTTTTTCCACAAGAATGCTTGAAAGTCCTCTATTCCACTGAATGACCCTATTTTCCCCTGAAATAAAATACTCAGTTTTGCTGGGTAGGTGACCCTTGGGTTCAGTCTCAGCTCTTTTGCCTCTGGAATAACATATTCCATGCCTTTCAATCACTCAGTGTAGAAGCTGCCAGGTCCTGGGCTATTCTGATTGTGTTTCCACAATATTGAAATTGTTTCTTCCTGGCTGCGTGGAGTATTTTCTCCTTGATCTGGGGATTCTGGAACCTGGCTATAATATTCCTGGGAATTTTGCTTTTGGGATCTTTTTCAGGAGGTGATTGGTGGATTCTTTCAACCTCTATTTTGCCTTCTGGATCTAAAACATCAGGGCAGTTTTCCTTGAGAATTTCTTGAAGGGTGATTTCTAGGTTCTTTCCTTGATCATGGCTTTCAGGTAGTCCAATAATTTTTAAATTGTCTCTCCTGGATCTATTTTCCAGGTCAGTGGTTTTTCCCATGAGATATTTCACATTGCCTTCTATTCTTTCATTTGTTTGGATCTGCTTAACAGCATCTTGATTTCTCATAAAGTCATTAGCTTCCATTTGCTCCAGTCTAACTCTGAAGGAATGAATCTCCTCAGTGAACTTTTGAGATTCTTTTTCCATCTGGCAAATTCGACTTTTTAAGGCATTCTTCTCCTCATTGCCCTTTTGGGCCTCCTTTGCCATTTGAGTTAGTCTATTTTTTAAGGTGTTGTTTTCCTCAGTCAGGCTGTTGACCCTCATTTCATACTTTTCCTGCATCCTTCTCATTTCTCTTTCCAATTTTTCCTCCACTTCTCTTATTTGATTTTTAAAGTCCTTCTTAAGGTCCTCTATGGCCTGTAACCCGCTCATATTTTCCTTTGGGGCTTTTGGAACAGGATTTCTGACCTCACAGTCCTCCTCCTTTTCTATGCTTCGATCCTCTTTGCCCCCAAAATAGGAGTCTAATGTTGCATTTTTCTGTTTAATTTGTTTCCTTTGCCTTGGCATGTTGCCACTTAATTACTTGACTTTTGGGCTTGTTGCCACAGTAGAACTCTGCCACCAGACTGGGGAGCTTTGTCCCAAACGTGTGGGGGGAAAACTTCTGTTTCTGGCAAGCTGGATACCCACCCCACAACCTCCACCCCAGTCCACAATCCAGATCCAGGGAGGTTAAAGCAAGAGAGATTACCCCCCAAGACTAATCGCTGGATCTCCCTACAGTTTGCAGGCCAGGAGCTGGAGCTGCCACTGAAAACTACAAAATGCTGTGTCTCCTCAGTGGCTTCTAGACCTCAGGGGAGGAAGCTGATGCGTTCCCCAAATACTGGTCCCAAAGTCCATAGGGCACTAACCTTTCACTTTGTTCTAGGCATGTCTGTGTTGACCATTCTGGAATCGCCACAGCTGCTGGTGTTCTGGGGTCCCTCCAGCCATCTGCTGGCCTGGCTGCCCTGAGGCTAAAACTGGGGCTCACACGGACCTGGGCTCAGCTCTCCACATGCTGTGCTGCTGGCTCCCAGAGCACTGTGCTCGCCCTTCCTGCGGGGCTGCGGGGCTGTCCTCAGTGGGAGGTTAGCTTCTCTGTGTTGTTCTGTGGGTGCTGGGGCTCCAGAAATTGTTCAGAGTCCCCTTTTACATAGTTTGTAGGTAATCTGGGGGGAGAGAGCCTTGGATGTGCTGTTTATACTCCTCCATCTTGGCTCTGCCCCCCAGGGAATCATCTTTTTGGCCTTTTTTAGCATCCTTAGTCTTTATAACAGGGCTCATAACATAGTAGGTACTTAGCAAGTGGTTACTGGCTTCACTTATTCCTGCTTTTGCCTTAGTAGTTAGTAAATGTTTTACTTTTAAGAGTTACAGTATCATGGTGACCAATGCTGCACAATGGGAAACTCACCTATGGGGACTCGGGAGCTATACTAGAGATTAGTGGAATTATATATCTCTATACCAGGGTTATCTCTAGTACTCTGAAAAAGAGTTAGTAGTAGCAGTGTGGATATAAGACTCCTATCCCTCTTTTTGACTCCCTACCCCAGGAACTCCATATCTGCTGGCACAAGGGCAGATTGTGGAGAGTAATTCCAGAAAGTGAGAACAGGGGTTTATGCCAAGCCTGGGATCTATGTGTGTAACTATGGAGCATTAGAGCTGCAAAGGACCTTGGAAATTACATTGTCTAAGGAGATGCCCATCAATTGGGGAATGGCTAAACAAGTTATGGCATATGAATGTAATGGAGTACTATTGGGCTATAAGAAACAAAGAGTAGATGAACATCATATATATACATGGAGAGGCTTATACAAACTGATGCTGAGGGAGAAGAGCAGAACCAGGAAAAATTTGTAAACCATTACAGATACAATGTATGTGTGATGACCGATTTTGATAGACTGGACTCTTCTCAGAAATGCAGGGCTACAAGTAAACTCCAAAAGATTCAAGATGGAGGGAGATGTCTACATTCAGAGAAAGAACAGAGTTTGAAGGCTGATTAAAGCAAATTACCTGCTCTCTTTCTCTTTCTTGCTTGGTTTGGTTTCCTTTCCCATTTTTCATTCCATCTGTTACAATCCTTCTTTTCAACCTGACCAATGTCTAATGTGAAAGTATCTGCAGATCCTATACCTGATTGTATGCCACCATGGGGGTGGGGAAGGGGAGGGCGGGGAAGATTTGAAACTCAAAGGACTGGGAAACTGAATCTTTTAAACTCAAAGTAAACAAATAAATTAATAAAGGAAAAAAAAGAAATTACATTGTCTAACCATCTAGCAGGTATAGCACTAACTAAGAGAATGACAAGAACTGAGCTCCCCATAGCCCATTAGAAAGCAGGTATCTATCTGGATGTATGCATCAGGTATATTCATTTTGTTTGGCTGTGAGATACCTACCCTTCACTGATCTTTTAGCAAAGATTAGACAGGTGAGGAAATTGAGCTACAAGAAGGTCAAATAATTGAATTCTTGAACCTATTAAGTGGCAAATCTGGGACTTTGATCTAGTACTTTCTGCTATATCATGACACATTTTTGTTAATTTTCACAAATCTCTATGAATATAAGTGAAATTCATTCCTTATCCCCAATAAAGCTTGAATCCAAAGCAATTTTCCTATAATAATGAACTGCTAACATGCTTTAAAATCAGTTTTTATTTCTATCTTTCATTTATTTCTACACGGCTATTTCTTCAGTGTTTTATAATTTGGCTATGTTCCTTACAATTAAGGTCTTGGAGTCAAACAAAAGGTATTCCAACTAAATAGATAGTTTATATTTTTTCTTTTGAAATAAAATCAAACAGAACGAAACAAAGGAAAAAGCTAAAAGAATTATAATGAATCAAGTCCAAAAGGTATGTGCTACCTTGGCAGGCAGTATTCTTATTTTTTAATAGCTTGCTTTAAAGTTTATCTAAGTCCAAAATGAAAGCTTGACTTAGTCAAACTAATAAGTATATAGCCAAAAACATCAATTTTGCCTATTTTGGTTCTTAGCTAGATTACAAGCTACTGAAAGCTTGTCAGGTTTAAAGCTCTTCAGGGGAGAATTAAAGCCAGCAATGGAAAGATCATTATAAAGGCCTTTGCTTACACAAGAATTACGTAAAATGAAGGGAAAGATGGGAAAGAGCTCAACTTCTTTTATTTTCCTCTCTGATCCTGGTCCAACTTATTACTTGTTTTCCTGACTATGCATATTTGTTACAAGAAATTTGTTTTTCTTTCCTTCTCCTGCCCATGTGGTGGGGAACTGGAGATAGAGAAAACAGATTTATTTATTTTTAATGGAAGGGAGGTGCTATATATGTGGAATCTTGCTTTTACATTGAGATGAGGTCACTGTATAATTAGCTTTACTTAACTCTAACTTTGTTAAATGAGATATATTTCATGAAGTAGGTGTTATCTGTTAACGCAATGCAAAAATAAATCAAATCAATAGAACCTTTAAAATGAGATAAACAGCAAAGTATTGGCACATTGAGAAGTGGAGAAATTTTGTATGAATAAATCAGCATTTATTAAGTCCTTACCATGTGGCAGGCACCAGAACACAAATAAAAGAAAATGAAATAGCATCTCTGCCCTCAATGAGCTTACACACAATGAGGGAAGTATATGTAAGTAAATATAAAGTGTCTTCAAGCCAAAGATACAAACTAATTTTGTGGCATACTAGTAGCTAGGTAGGTCCAGAATGGATTTATTAAAATAGTGGAGCCCATAATTACACACACATACACATATATACACATATACAGATATATGTGTTTGTATATGTATATGTGTATGTGTGTATAATTATTCATATTACATAGGACCTACAATTATTTCATTTTGGTATTTCATAGATTCAGAGTTGGAAGGAAGCTTGAAGGACATTGAGACCAACCCATTCTAGTAGAGCAAAGGTGGAAGAAACATGAACTCCTATGGCCCACAGCACTTCTGAGTGTGGTCCAAGCTACATTAAAATGTAATTTAGAGATTTTTTAACAAAATACATAAAAATACAATACAGCAGAGATAATATCACATTTTAAAATGGTCAGGTGTCCTCATGTATGGACTAGTGGTCCCTATTTCTATTTGAGTTTAACACAACTGTTGCAAAAGAAATACATTCTATAGCATTCTTAATAAGTAGTCATAAATTTTCTATTTAAAGACCTCTGGTGAGAGGGGAATTTGTAATTTCCAAGAGCAATTCATTTCACTTTCTGCTAATTTTAATTGTTAGAAAGTTTTCCTTTACATTAAGTCCATGTATATAGATCCGTGGTTATTCTGTCCCCTAGAGTCAAGGAGAACAAATCCAATTCCTCTTCCCCATATAGCTTTTTAAATATAAACAGCCGTCATGTCCATGCTCAGTTCTTTCTTCTCCAGTCTAAAAAATACTCCTAAATGGTTTTTTACTACGTACACATTGCAGGTGATGTAAGTCAATTTTTTTAAGCAATTGGGGTTAAGTAACTTGCTCAAGGTTACACAGCTAGTCATTATTTGTGTGTGGATACTCATTTTCTGAGGCCGAATTCGATCTCAGGTCATCCCAACTCCAAGGCCAGCGCTCTTACTCACTGTGCCACCTAGCCACCCCAAGTCAATTTTTTTTAAAGTAATATGTTACTAACTGGGAGTTATTCTCCTAAGAGAAAAAAATTTAGTAATGCTAAACTATTAAGTGAGAACACTATTGTATTTTTGGCATGACAGTGGATACCAAAATACATAATACAGACAATAAGTGTCCACTTAGGTCAGATACAGATGTCAAAGGCTTATATGATTCATATCTGGAAAGCACTAGACCAGCATGGGATGAGGCAGTCAGGAAACATCACCTGGAACAGATAGTGTTTAACTTAGGCCTTCAAAGACACCAATAAAGATCTTGTAAGATTAGGAAATGCAGAATAGCAGGGCAAGTAAGGCTGCATGTTTTCTGTGTAACAGGGATTGAAAAATATTCTGGGCACTTTTGCTCAAAAGAAAAAGATATCCCAGAAGAAGCTGAAGAAACAAAAGCTTATGGCATGGGAGTAAATAGGACGTTAGAGTGCAAATAAAAGTGAAATGAAAACATTTGTTACAGTAAAAAAACAACAACAACAACAAAAACAGATCTGAGCATAACTGCTAATTATACAAGAGCCAAGAGAAATTTTTAAATAGTAAATATAAATGAGCTAAAGGAAGGAAATAGACAAGGATGGAGAGTTGACAGTCTAATAGGGGAGATGATAAAAGTGTCCTCTCAAAACTCTAATGTTATCAGAAATCTTAGAGGAAGTAAAAAAGGAAAACTTATAAGTGGTTTTGCTAATTTTGGAAGGAGAAAAAACAGAGGGTGAAAAATGAATACCCTAGGACTAAAAGGTAGCAAGGATGATGGAATTTATCTTACATAATCATTCTAGAAGTAGACAATACAAATAAGGACCAAGACATGTGAATGACAAAGAGGGATAGGAGAGCAGACCAGAATAGTGAGGTGACTCAGTGGATAGAATTCCAGGTCTGGAGCCAGGAAGACTCATATGGTGTAGTTCAAATCTGGCCTCAAACATTTACCAGCTGTACAATCCTGGGCAAGTCACTTACCCCTATTTGTCTTAGTTTTCTCATCTACAAAATGAGTAGAAAAAGGAAATAGCAAACCACTTCAATATCTTTGCCAATAATACCCCGAATATGGCCACAAAGAGTTGGACACAACTGAAATACAACAATAACAACAACAACAAAGGGAAGCAGAAGAAAATTTCACCAAACCTAGAGTAAAAGTACTAAGCACACTCCTCTTATTCTTAGTAAATGGGATAAAAAGCAAAGAAAGAAAAAAAAAACTAAGCAAATAGTATGGAGAGAAATACAAGATTCATGGTTATAACTGTGATTGTCAATGAGATAACTCACCCATAAAATGGAAAACAGCAAAATGGATAAAAAAGAAGAATCCAACAAAATTGTATTTATAGGAAACACTGGATTAGTAAAGATCCACGCAAAATTAAAAAAGGTACTAGAGAAAAATCTAGTATACTGCAACTGCACTCACAAAATCAGGGTAAGCAGTTATGATTTCAAACAAAGCAACAAAAGCAAAAACAAGAGAAATATTTAGGTCCTGGAAAAAAATTAAAGTTAAACATCATAATCAGCTGGTTATTATCAAATAGGAATAAAATTTATTAAACATATATACATATGTACACAGACATACACATATGTGTGTGTATGTGTGTGTGTGTGTGTGTGTGTGTGTGTGTGTGTGTGTGTGTATGTTATGGATGACACCTTTTGAAAAATGGACTAGTAGGATATAAAAAACTCTCCAACAAATACAGACTAGCAAATATAGTACACACATTTTGACCACATTGCAATAAAATTTATATTCAATAAAAATAATGAAAAAGATTAAAATTCCTTTTAGACTAAATAACTCCATTCTAAAGAATTGTAAAGTCAAAGAGTAAATCTCAGAAGAAATAGTTAATTTAATAAATTATGATGACAGAAATAAGACAATGTACTAACAGTTTTTCAATGTAGCAATCAGTCCTAAAGGCAAATTTTAAATCACTTAGTGATTTCATCAGAAAGGAGAAAAGAATAGATACATGAATTAGGCATGCACACAACTACAAAAACTTTCAAAAAAAATTTTTTAAATCCTCAACTAAATGCAAAAGTGGAAATTATAACAATCAGAGAGAAGATGAGTAAAAGGGAAAGCAAAAAACAAACAAACAAACCCTGAGATTAAATAAAACAAATACTTTTTTTCAAAGAAAAAATAGAAAATAGAAAAATAATTAACTAATTTGAATAAAAATAGAGGAAGAAACATCAAATTCTTTAAAACTGGTTGATGAACAGAATTAACATAGTGAAATTAAATTACCTAATTTCATAAAAATAAGCTGCACAATAACTAAATGAATTCCCAAAGGGGGGAAAATCCAGTAAACTGATTTACAAATTAAATATATAAAGCATCAAAAAACAATTAATTACAATATTATGTAAGTACTTTGAAAAAGCAAGAAAAAGGTTTCTAATAAATTATTTTTATTATTTACATGTTTGTGGTAATTGAACTAGTAAGAATCCAAAGAAGTGGCAGGAAAGCATATAGATCAATATTCTTAATGAATATTGATGCAAAAAAATTAAATAATTAGGAAAGAGACTGTAACATAAAGATTATATTCACATAAAAGTGATTATATATACTCTAATGAAATTGAATTCATACCAGATATAAAGCCTTGTTTTGATATTCAGGGCGCTATCTATATGTCATCACATTAAGAACAAAAACAATTAAAATAATATGATTAGGGGCATCTAGGTGGCACAGTGAGTAGAGCGTCGGCCCTGGAGTCAGAAGGACCTGAGTTGGAATCTGACCTCAGACACTTAACCCACACACACAAAAACAAAAACCTATCCGTGTGACCTTGGGCAAGTTTCTTAACCCCAATTGCCCTCCAAAAGGAAAAAAAAGAAAAGAAAGAAAAGAAAAAAAATAATATCATTATACCAAGAAATGTAGAAAAAGTTTTTGGTAAATTATTCCACCAACTCCCATTTAAAGAACAGTATAAATTTACCTTGCCTTCAAATAATAAGTAATATCCATCTAAATCTAAGAACTAGCATTATACATAATGAGAATAAACTGAATGCCTCTTCTAATATATTTTATTTTTCCCAAATTGCATGTAAAAACAATTTTTTCACATTAATTTTTTTTAATTTAGAGTTCCAAATTCTTTCCTTCCATCTCTATCCCTCCCTGCTCATTGAGAAGGCAAGGAATTTGATATAGGTTATACAAAGTGATGTAAAATTCATTACCATATTAATCATGTTGTGAAAGAAAACACAGACCAAAAATCAAAAAAGGAACTCAAGAAAAATAAGGAAAATTTTAAAAAAATATACTCTTCACTGAAAACGGGAGCCGAGATGGTGGAGTAGAAACAGCACGTCCAAGGCACTCTCCCCCCAGATCACCTACAAACTATGTAAAAGGGGACTCTGAACAACTTCTGGAGCCCCAGCACCCACAGAACAACACAGAGAAGCTAACTCCCACTGAGGACAGCCCAGCAGCCCTGCAGGAAGGACCAGTGCAGCACTCTGGGAGCTAGCAGCACAGCATGTGGAGAGCTGAGCCCAGGTCTGTGTGAGCCCTGATTTTAGCCCCAGGGAGGCCAGGCCAGCAGCCAGCTGGAGGGACCACAGAACACCAGCAGCTGTGGTGATTCCAGAATGGTCAACACAGACATGCCTAGGACAAAGTGAGAGGTTAGTGCCCTATGGACTTTGGGACCAGTATTTGAGGAACGTGTCGGCTTCCTCCCCTGAGGTCTAGAAGCCACTGAGGAGACACAGCATTTTGTAGTTTTCAGTGGCAGCTCCAGCTCCTGGCCTGCAAACTGTAGGGAGATCCAGCAATTAGTCTTGGGGGATAATCTCTCTTGCTTTAACCTCCCTGGATCTGGATTGTGGACTGGGGTGGAGGTCGT
>WOXC01008545.1:0-170939 GCA_011680675.1 Gymnobelideus leadbeateri
TTATTGACTTCTGTTTTACATTATTCATTTCCACCAGATTTTGAGTTACAATCATTTCCCCCCCATTATTCCCCTACCCAACCTCCCATAATAGCAGTCCCACAAGATATCGCTTCCTCCAATCTGCTCTCTCCCATACCTTCTCCCATACCCCCTTTGACTTTTCCATTAGAGGAAGGTGAATCTTTGTGTCCCAATGCCTGCACATCTTATCTCCCAATTATAAGCAAAAGAGTATTAATAATAGTATTTATATATATTTGAAGCATTTAATGTTAAGACCTCGAATTTCAGATCCATTTCCTTCCTCCCTTGTCACCCATTCCCTCTGGGGAGATAAGTAATTCAGTATATGTTGTACATGTCTAGCTATGCAAAACATTATCATAGTAGATATATTGTACAAGGCTGCTTATAATTCCCTCCCACTCATCCCACCCCCCACCTGGTCCATTCCCTACATGATCCTGTCCCTCTTCTATACTGGGTACTTCCAACCTCCCCTCCCCCCAAGGATGCCCTCCCATCCATCATCCCTCCTCTCATCCCCCTTACCCCTATTCTGCTGCAGGTTGAGATATCCCATTTAGTATGTAAGTCATTCTCTCCCTGAAACAAATTCAATGAGAATGTGGTTTTGCCTTTTTTGCCTTCCTAATCTCCCCCTCCCTTGCAACCACTTCCCCTTGCTTCTTCTACATGAGATAGTTTACCCTACCCTGTCTCTCCCCATCTCCTCTTACCACTTTCCTCTCTCACCTCATAATTTCATCCCTTGAGTATTCTCCCTTTTCAACAGATTCAACCTATGCTCTCTATCCATATATAACTGTAAGCATATACACACACATTCACATATGTATTCATGTGACCACACACCCTTCTTCCATTATTTTCATAGTGAGAAAGATATCATCAGTCACAGTTATTCCTTTTCCATATAGGAATGTAAATAGTTCAACTTTGATAAGTTCCTTTTGATTTCTTTTCCCTGATTACCTTCTCAGTCATCTCTTCCTTCTTGTGTCTGGATGTCAGATTTTCTATTCAATTCTGGTTTTTTCCTCAAGAATGCTTGAAATTCCTCTATTCCACTGAATGACCATATTTTCCCCTGAAACAAAATACTCAGTTTTGCTGGGTAGGTGACCCTTGGGTTCATTCCCAGTTCTTTTGCCCTCTGGAATATCATATTCCATGCCCTTCGATCCCTCAGTGTAGAAGCTGCCAGGTCCTGGGCTATTCTGATTGTGTTTCCACAATATTGAAATTGTTTCTTCCTGGCTGCTTGTAGTATTTTCTCCTTGATCTGGGGATTCTGGAACCTGACTATAATATTCCTGGGAGTTTTCTTTTTGGGATCTTTTTCAGGAGGTGATTGGTGGATTCTTTCAACCTCTATTTTGCCCTCTGGATCTAAAACATCAGGGCAGTTTTCCTTGAGAATTTCTTGAAGGGTGATTTCTAGGTTCTTTCTTTGATCATGGCTTTCAGGTAGTCCAATAATTTTTAAATTGTCTCTCCTGGATCTATTTTCCAGGTCAGTGGTTTTTCCCATGAGATATTTCACATTGCCTTCTACTCTTTCATTTGTTTGGATCTGCTTAACAGCATCTTGATTTCTCATAAAGTCATTAGCTTCCATTTGCTCCAGTCTAACTCTGAAGGAATGAATCTCCTCAGTGAACTTTTGAGTTCTTTTTCCATCTGGCAAATTCGACTTTTTAAGGCATTCTTCTCCTCATTGCCCCTTTGGCCCTCCTTTGCCATTTGAGTCATTCTATTTTTTAAGGAGTTGTTTTCCTCAGTCAGGCTGTTGACCCTCATTTCATACTTTTCCTGCATCCTTCTCATTTCTCTTTCCAATTTTTCCTCCACTTCTCCTATTTGATTTTTAAAGTCCTTCTTAGGTCCTCTATGGCCTGCAACCCGCTCATGTTTTCCCCTGGGGCTTTTGGAACAGGACTTCTGACCTCACAGTCCTTTTCCCACTCTATACCCCCAAAATAGGAGTCTAGGGTTGCATTTTTCTGTTTCCTTTGCCTTTGCATGTTGCCACTTAATTGCTTGACTTTTGGGCTTGTTGCCACACTATGGCTTTAAGGCCAGCTAGAGGAATTTTCATCCTGAACGTGTGGGGGGCAACTTCTGTTTCTGGCAAGCTGTAAACCCACCCACAACTTCCACCCTAGATCACAATCCAGATCCATGGAGGTTAAAGCAAGAGCGATTACCCTCCAAGACTGATTGCTGGATCTCCCTCCAATTCGCAGGCCAGGAGCTGGAGCTGCCTCTGAAAACTACAAAATCGCGTGTCTCCTCAGTGGCTTCTAGTCCCCAGGGGAGGGAGCCAACGCATTCCCGAAATATAGGTCCCAAAGTCCATAGGACACTAACCTCTTACTTTGTCCTAGGCATGTCTGTGTTGATAATTCTGGAATAGCCACAGCTGCTGGTCTTCTGGGGTCTCTCCAGCCCGCTGCTGGCCCTGCCACCCTGGGGCTAAAACCTCGGCTCACCCGGACCTGGGCTCGGCTCGGCTCCTGTGCTCTGCGTGCTGCGTGCTGTGCACTGCCAGTTCCCAGACCACTGCGCTGGTCCTTCCTGCAGGGCTGCTGGGCTGTCCTCAGTGGGAGGTTAGCTTCTCTGTGTCGTTCTGTGGGTGCTGGGGCTCCAGAAGTTGTTCAGAATCCCCTTTCACGTAGTTTGGGGGGAATCTGGGGGCAGAGTGGCTTGGATGAACTCTTTCTACTCCGCCATCTTGGCCCCGCCCTCTCCCCTGTAGAATACTTCTAATAAAAAAAAAATCTCATGTTCCTGAGGGAAACTTTGGTTCATTAAATGGTGCTTTGTAATTTTCAAAAAAACCCTTTTTTGTCTCTTCTTTCATCCAGTCTGAACCCATTTTAACTACATGAATAGTCTGACCCAAGTATGCATCCTATAAGAACATGCATATAGTTCTATGTGTATATTTCTATGTCCATGCATACCTGCACACATATATAGCAATCAAAATATACACACATCGATTTGCATGCCTAGGAAGTTCAGAAATCCATATACTTCACAGTGTGTTGGGAGGAGACCTGGAGGAAGAGTAGAATTTATTTCATGCTGCCTTTACTGCAGGGTTTTGCTTGAATTTCCAGTGAACAGCTCGGGTCAAAGAACAAGGTTGCCCCCATTTTCACCTACTGATTATTGCAGGATTTCCCATAGATCTGACTTTAGTCATTCTTCACAGAGAACTTGGGTCACTCCTTTGTGAGGAGCACAGATTGGTTTCTAGTTACTCTGTCGAGGGCACATGCTCTGCAATCCTGCACGACCTAATTTTCCCATTGGTCTTGACTATACAAAGCTTCCCTGATAATGCCAGCAGAGAAAATGCAACTTTCCTGAGTAATATAGAGAGGAGTCAACTCTCTGTGGCTCTGAGGAGAAGGCCAGATACTTCACCAACTCATGACATCCTCTTTCTGATTGCCTTTTGGTCTGTGGGCTCTCTGGATACTTCAGTGTCTCAGCAAGATTGCCTCCCAGCACTCCCCAATGCACTGGAGTGTGAGAGGTTTTATGTGCTAACACTGATTGATATAGAAAACCAAGGTGAGATTTTTTCCTGTGATATGTGGTGAACTTCTGGAGGATGAGTCTTTGGAGAACTGATTGGCTCACCTCTCCAGTGCTCAGTTATTCAGACATCTAGCCTCTCAAGTCCAAGCAGGAATTCTGGCGAAAGAGGAAGCAGGTGGGGGAAGGGAGCTTTGGTCACATCCATCTTCTGGAGCAGAGGAAGGCCCTTTGAGATACATCTCCATGATGTAATGGCGCATGACTATTTAGGATTTGCATACACCTTCCCCACATTCTCCAGAGGAAAACTATGGTCATCATTGTGTGTTTCAATTAAGCCCATATCCTCAGCATTCCATATTCCGAATTCCTAAAACCCTCAAACTAATATGTTTCATGTTGCTGGGTTAATTTACATACTGGAGTTATGCTCTTGCTGTCTTGCTTGCAGCTTTGATTCTCTCCCCAGGGCAACAGGAAGACATGAGAAATGCATTTTCAGGGAAACAAATTATGATTATGAGCAAGACTTAGCTTAGCACCATGATCACTTGTCTCAGGACAGTACCCAGGCCTCTATCCCTGTGAAGTTCATTCACAGACCCTATAAAACACAGGTGTTCTATGGGGTACTGTCAGTGCTAATTGTCAGTTACAATGTCATTCTGAATGTCCAACAATCAATACACCTCCCCCAATAGAGGAAGAGCCCATCCATATTTCCAGCAGGACTGAGTTTCTAAGTGAGCAAACGACACTTACCTCCATATCAATAGGAGAAAGGCTTGCTTCCTCATCCCATTTCTGGCAATGGTCCAGAATCAGTGCCAGGCAAGGCAAGGTACTTGAATGACCATAGATTCTAGAAAGTGGTTTAGAGAGACCAGGGTCCAAATCTCTCCTCCAACATTCAACAAGAACTGATATTTCTAATGCTGTTTCACATTGGCCAAGGATTTCACTTTGGCTCTCTCATTGGAGTTCCATTTTAGATTCTTCTTTTGGTCTGGATTTCTGATTCCACCAGGGTAAGGAAGCTCAGTGAGGACACATCGTTCACTAATGCAGAGGAATAACATCAGTTGCTCTGTAACTTTTATGTCCTTAGAGGTTCAGTGACTTATATAAGGTCACACAGTGTATGGCAGGGGCAACACTTGAACTTATCATCTTCACTCCAAGGCCTTGATATTATTCACTATACCACACTGCCTTATTCTGAACATGGACAAACCACTTGATATCCATGAGAATCATTTTTTGATGTGTAAAATGGGTATAATAACATGTTGCCTACCCTGCAAGGTTACTATGTCCTTGTGTTTTAAAGAATGTAAGTTCCCTGAGGGCAGGGATAATTTCACATTTGAATTTGTATCCCAAGAACCGAGTACTACACTTGGCAAGTGTGCTTAAAACTGGGTTTTTGATTGATTAATTGGTGATAGATGAGATAATACTTTAAAAATATGTGTCATGCAAACTCCAGCTATTATTCCTATTCAGAAAAAACTCAGCTCAGGACTAAGTGACTTACCCAGGGTCATGCAACTAGTAAGTGTCCAAGGTCAGATTGTAATTCCAATCCTTCTGATTCTGGTCCCAACACTCTATCCACAGTGCTCTACCTGCCTCTTTTAGGGACAGAGGGAAACAGTTTCTGGACCACATACATTCCACTATTTAGGTTTATTTCCAAAGAGGTTTTGGAGGCAGAGGATAAGTCACACGCTAAATTGGTAATCTCCATTGTCTACCCACAAGTATTACTCCATTTTAAAAACAATCTAACACCCCACTGTGGGCAAGAGCAGGCTATAATTGTTAACCAATGAGGATCTTCAAAAATACCCAGTGGGAAGAATATTAATATAGAAGGAGAAGATGAACAAATCACATGGCAATACTGAGAGGCAGATGGACAAACCCATCACCCAGTGGAGCCTTGGCATGTCAGCAGAAAGCACAGACAGCCTCACAAAGCTGTGGCAATGTCAGAAGACAGTGAGAACAGCCCCCATCTTTCTGGGGGAAGCCCACCTGGCAGACTCTTGGGGAGGCCATAAGGAAGAACTAGAGGAGAGGGGCCAGGGATGACCCTTTGTGGTGTGCATCACTGGATAGAGCTTGGAAAACCAATTGGATCCCAGATGCAGTAGGGGATTTTCAATTGGAGCTGCTATTCTTAAGCATATTCTGAAGTTCAAGACTTACCGAATATATGCAGAAACTAATTCTTTTTCCACATAGTGCCTTACAATCATAGTCCAGATATCATCATTTGATTTGTTTTGTCAAAATGATAGGTTGGACTTAATATTTTCTAATGGATGCTGCTTATAGCTTTATTACTGTCACTTTTAGTAACCAGAATCCTGAGACAAAAGTGACTTAGAGACATTGAAACCAAGGATTCTTTTTTTAAAACAAATGCTTTATTAACTTCTGTTTTACATCATTCATTTCCGCCAGATTTTGAGTTACAATCATTTTCCCCCTGTTATTCCCCTACCCAACCTCCCAGAATAGCAGTCCCACAAGATATCGCTTCCTCCAATCTGCTCTCTCCCATACCTTCTCCCATACCCCCTTTGACTTTTCCATTAGAGGAAGGTGAATCTTTGTGTCCCAATGCCTGCACATCTTATCTCCCAATTATAAGCAAAAGAGTATTAATAATAGTATTTATATATATTTGAAGCATTTAATCTTAAGACCTCGAATTTCAGATCCATTTCCTTCCTCCCTTGTCACCCATTCCCTCTGGGGAGAAAAGTAATTCAGTATATGTTGTACATGTCTAGCTATGCAAAACATTTTCATAGTAGATATATTGTACAAGGCTGCTTATAATTCCCTCCCACTCATCCCACCGCACACCTGGTCCATTCCCTACATGATCCTGTCCCTCTTCTATAGTGGGTACTTCCAACCTCCCCTCCCCCCAAGGATGCCCTCCCATCCATCATCCCTCCTCTCATCCCCTTTCCCCCTATTCTGCTGCAGGTTGAGATATCCCATTTAGTATGTATGTCATTCTCTCCCTGAACCAAATTCAATGAGAATGTGGTTTTGCCTTTTTTGCCTTCCTATTCTCCTCCTCCCTTGCAACCACTTCCCTTTGCTTCTTCTACATGAGATAGTTTACCCTACCCTGTCTCTCCCCATCTCCTCTTGCCACTTTCCTCTCTCACCTCATAATTTCATCCCTTGAGTATTCTCCCTTCCCAAAAAATTCAACCTATGCCCTCTATCCATATATAACTGTAACCATATACACACACATTCACATATGTATTCATGTGACCACACACCCTTCTTCCATTATTTTCATAGTGAGAAAGATATCATCAGTCACAGTTATTGCTTTTCCATATAGGAATGTAAATAGTTCAACTTTGATAAGTTCCTTTTGATTTCTTTTCCCTGATTACCTTCTCAGGCATCTCTTCCTTCTGTGTGTCTGGATGTCAAATTTTCTACTCAATTCTGGTTTTTTCCTCAAGAATGCTTGAAAGTTCTCTATTCCACTGAATGACCATATTTTCCCCTGAAACAAAATACTCAGTTTTGCTGGGTAGGTGACCCTTGGGTTCATTCCCAGCTCTTTTGCCCTCTGGAATATCATATTCCATGCCCTTCGATCCCTCAGTGTAGAAGCTGCCAGGTCCTGGGCTATTCTGATTGTGTTTCCACAATATTGAAATTGTTTCTTCCTGGCTGCTTGTAGTATTTTCTCCTTGATCTGGGGATTCTGGAACCTGGCTATAATATTCCTGGGAGTTTTCTTTTTGGGATCTTTTTCAGGAGGTGATCGGTGGATTCTTTCAACCTCTATTTTGCCCTCTGGATCTAAAACATCAGGGCAGTTTTCCTTGAGAATTTCTTGAAGGGTGATTTCTAGGTTCTTTCTTTGATCATGGCTTTCAGGTAGTCCAATAATTTTTAAATTGTCTCTCCTGGATCTATTTTCCAGGTCAGTGGTTTTTCCCATGAGATATTTCACATTGCCTTCTAATCTTTCATTTGTTTGGATCTGCTTAACAGCATCTTGATTTCTCATAAAGTCATTAGCTTCCATTTGCTCCAGTCTAACTCTGAAGGAATGAATCTCCTCAGTGAACTTTTGAGATTCTTTTTCCATCTGGCAAATTCGACTTTTTAAGGCATTCTTCTCCTCATTGCCCCTTTGGCCCTCCTTTGCCATTTGAGTCAGTCTATTTTTTTTTTTTATTTTAAACAAGAAGTTATAGTAATTTATCCCTACTGAGAGACAGAGATTGCCCTACATGTAACAGCTACATACAAAAAAGTTATAAAAGTTATAAAATCGTCCTCGGTTTTACAATGATAAAAGAAAAACATTGAAATTATCCAATCAAACAAGGTATGCAAGGATTTTTTTTTTGTGGGTTTTTTTTTTTGTTGTTGTTAAACAGTGAGAGCAAAATAACTTACTGGAATATAAAGATAAAAGTTGAATGAGCATGCCACTAATGGAGAAAAGGGATATTTTTCACAGAACCAGTTTGTTTTTTCCCCTCCCCATCTCCATTTGATGTTGATCAAAACATACCATCGGCCATTTAGTTAAAAAAAAATACGCATTATACCTGTGCACATACACCAGTTACTTTATGTACAATAAAGGAATGGGGAAGGGAATCAAAGGGAGAAAACTATAATGCAGTAGTCAGGATGTGGATGAACCCAATCTTGGTTTTCTAATTGTGAATGTCTTGTTTTCTTGTTTTCCTTGGGAGCTCAGTTCTGGAGCAGAGTTGTAGATTCTCTTTTTAGTAAGCGCCTCCTGTCTGCTGCTGGAATACATCAATTGTATCTTCATCCTCCATTTCCAACTGTGCAGGTGTGTCTGTTTCATTGATTGGTTGCCCATCAAATCGGAATCTGATCTGCCTCATTGAGAAGCCCTGTCATTCACAATAGGCTTTCATTAGTTTACTAAGTGGTGTGTGCCTCTTAATCTTAAACTGCACCACCAAACCATCTTGCCCTGCCACCTTCAAATTAATGTGGTCGTTGTTTTCAGTCTTGACTCCTTCCTTCGGCTTTTCGTCAGCCATGGCGAGTCCGGGGGTCTCCTCAGCCGCCGCTTCACAAAAGAGGCACCAGGATGGTCCGCTCCACGGAACGGAGGGAGAAGGAGCAGGAGCAGGAGGAGGAGGAGGAGGAAGATGATGGTGGTGATGGTGGGGAAGAGGAGGAAGAAGTGGAGGAGGAGGAGAAGGAGGAGGACGAGGAGGAGCGAGTCAGTCTATTTTTTTTTTTTTTTTTTTTTTTTTTTTAAGCAATGGGTTAAGTAACTTGCTCAAGGTTATGCTAGTCATTTGATTTATGCGTGGGTGCTCATTTTCTGAGGCCGTTAGTCTATTTTTTAAGGTGTTGTTTTCCTCAGTCAGGCTGTTGACCCTCATTTCATACTTTTCCTGCATCCTTCTCATTTCTCTTTCCAATTTTTCCTCCACTTCTCTTATTTGATTTTTAAAGTCCTTCTTAAGGTCCTCTATGGCCTGCAACCCGCTCATGTTTTCCCCTGGGGCTTTTGGAGCAGGACTTCTGACCTCACAGTCCTTTTCCTGCTCTATGCCCCCAAAATAGGAGTCTAGGGTTGCATTTTTCTGTTTCCTTTGCCTTGGCATGTTGCCACTTAATTACTTGACTTTTGGGCTTGTTGCCACACTATGGCTTTAAGGCCAGCTGGAGGAATTTTCGTCCTGAATGTGTGGGGGGCAAATTCCGTTTCTGGCAAGCTGTAAACCCACCCAAGACTTCCACCCTAGATCACAATCCAGATCCATGGAGGTTAAAGCAAGAGCGATTACCCGCCCAAGACTGATGGCTGGATCTCCCTACAATTCGCAGGCCAGGAGCTGGAGCCGACGCATTCCCCAAATACTGGTCCCAAAGTCCATAGGACACGAACCTCTCACTTTGTCCTAGGCATGTCTATGTTGATAATTCTGGAGTCGCCACGGCTGCTGGTGTTCTGGGGTCTCTCCAGCCAGCTGCTGGCCCTGCCGGCCTGGGGCTAAAGCCTCGGCTCACGCGGACCTTGGCTCGGCTCGGCTCCCCACGCTCTGCGCGCTGCTGGCTCCCAGAGCGCTGCGCTGGTCCTTCCTGCAGGGCTGCTGGGCTGTCCTCAGTGGGAGGTTAGCTTCTCTGTTTCATTCTGTGGGTGCTGGGGCTCCAGAGGTTGTTCAATGTCCCCTTTTACATAGTTTGGGGGGAATCTGGGGGCAGAGTGGCTTGGATGAGCTGTTTCTACTCCGCCATCTTGGCTCCACCCCCCGAGACCAAGGATTCTTAACATTTTTTTTTAACATTTTTTTTCTGTGTCATGAACCTCTTTGGTATCAATCTCATCCAGCCCATGGACTTTATCTAAGAATCATGTTTTGAAATGCAGAAATTAAAATAGGATTACAAAGGAAATCAATTTTGCTTGTGTATGAAGAACACACACACACATATCTGAATATATGTCTGTATCTTTAAAGTTTACAGTTCCCCTGGGAATATATATAGCCTAGGGACCATTTCCTCCTGCTCCAAAAAGGGTATGGGTGGTGTGGATTCGTGTCACAGGGGATAGAATGCTCAGACTGGAATCAGAAAGACCTGAGCTAAAGGAACCCTTGCCTAGTTGAATCTCATTTCACAGGTCAATAAACTGAACATCACAGAGGTTCAGTGGTTTGCTTGGAGACACCCCAAATCCAGAACCCAAGACCTTTAGGAACAGCCAGGCCTCTAGCCCAGGGCTCTTAGGCATCATCTTGGCTCTGGACCTATAACTTGGGGCCCAATGGGTCCCGCAGGGGCTGCAGTCACAGCTACTGTAGACCCAGGAAAAGAAGTTCTGGTCATGAGTTCTTGGCCCTATCAGATGGTTCACGAGAAGAAACTGAAAGGAAATTATCAGTGAGAACGTCACTACAGAAAAGAATTGACCATCTCCTTTTTGTCTGTACTCAAAGGACCAGGGGACTCTTCTGTCTGACTGGAGGCTAAAACCTTCCAAATATGTTGTTACTCCATTAGAAAGGGAGCTCTTTGATTTGCTATTTCTATCATCAAGGCTTAGCACAGAAAAGCAGAGACATCACCCTGCTGACAAAGGGCATATAGTCAAAGCTATGGTTCTTCTGGTAACACTGTACAACTGTGAGAGTTGAACTATAAAGAGAGTCCTGCACCACTTTCAAATTGTGGGGATAGAGAAGACTTTTCAGAGTCCTCTGAACATCAATGAGATCAAAGCAGTAAATACATAAAGAAATTAATTCAGTAAAAATTCAAATACTGAAACTCAAGTTTAAATACTTTGGCTACACAATGGGAAGATGAGACTCATGGGAAAAGAGCATTATGTTGGGAATATCAAAGGCAAAATAAAAAGGAGAAAACAGAGGATGAGATGGATAGATAGTGTTATGGAAGCAGTAAGCATGAGCTTGGACAGACTTTGGAGAGAATGGAGGAAAGAAGGACCTGGCATACTGTGGTTCATGGGGTCACAAAGAGATATTACTAAATGATTAAACAGAACAACACTGCACAGAGTAAGTGCTTAATAAATGTTTTATTCATTCATTCTTTAATTTTTTTTCATTTAAAAATTTTTGGAGGGGGGAAGGCAAGGCAATTGGGGTTAAGTGACTGGCCCAAGATCAAACATCTAGTAAGTGTGTCAAGTGTCTGAGGCTGGCTTTCAACTCAGGCCCTCCTGACTCCAGAGATGGTGCTCTATGTACTGTGCCACCTAGCTGCCCCCACTCATTCTTTTGTTAATGAATTATATTGTGGGCTTCCTGAGAACAGAGTAGCTTTATTCATTGTCATATTTGCCATGGCGTCTATCATGAAATCATCCATGTACCAGGTGCTTAATCAGTATTTATTGTTTTGCCCAGCTTTGACTCTTCCCCTGACTAATAACTGCATGTTTTTCCAGTGTCCAGTTAATTCCCAGGCCAGAGGCCTCTTGGTCCTGTCAATGCTAATTACTTTCCTCATCTGTGACCTCTAGCTGACCCTCACACGATCTGTTTGCACACTATGGTTTGCATGTTATTTCCCAAAATAGACTGTGAGCTTCTTGAGGGCAGGAGCTCTGATGTTACCTTTATTTTTCCCCCTAGCACTTGGCATAGCTCTTTACATACAGCAAGTTCTAAATATCTGCTTGTTGATTTGACTTAGTGTAACTAATTTACTGCCAAGGCATTATACCTATTTAGAAGCCTTTTGCTTTTAGATAAAGAGTATTCAATGACATAAAGTATAGATTTAATTTATTCACAAATGGCACAAACTGAATATAAATGCCATATACTTTCCTAAGTATAATTTATAATTAAAAGAGAAAGCAGTGTTTCATTTTCCTCCTTCCTAACTGATATTTTACAATGCCCCATAGACTCACACTCAATGAGATCATGTCTAATAAAGGGATTCAGAAACTTGTGACATGGGCCATGTGTGGGGAGAGGCTCATTCAAGTACCCAGTCTCATCATCACTCAGAGACCACTAATTCCAGTCTGATCCTGACCAAGAATCTCCTCTATAGCCCTCTCAGGTACACTGAGCCTCTTCTTGAGCCAGCCCTTCCACAAGGGGCAGCCTGCAATGTCTGGGGAGGCAGTCATTCCATTCCACTTTGGCTCTCCTAGAATCACACATTTTTTAACCCAGCATCAACCTGAACTATCTCTCTTTGCATAATTTTGCAATAATGTCAAACATATTCATGTCCCAATCCTACTGGAAGGCCATTAGGCTAGTGGTCTGAGATCAGACCAGCTCAACAGACCCTCCAACTCACACTTCTGGTTTGGGCAGCTGCATTTTACTAAGCCACCTAAATCTTTCCAGATTTCTGACTCCATACCCCTCCCCTTCCTTCTAGTCCTTTACTCTAGGACCCATCTGGCTTCCACTAGCTCACCCCTATTCAACCAGCCCAGAAAGGCCTCTGCCCAGCTCATCTCACTTCTGTTCTCATTTAATTAATTGATAATGATTTTACATATCCATATAAACTTGCATACACATATTTATGTGTATATGTACATATGCAAATGTGTATACATATGCATATGTCTGTGTATCTATGAAATCAATTTACTTCTTTAGATAATGAGAGTATACATTCCTAATGATGTACAAAGTATGTATCTCCCTGTAATTGTGAATTGGTAGCCCCTACCTTTGAAAAGCAATTGTGTATGTGTGTGACTCTCTATGTGTATAGAAATTGTATAATATTTAGGCAAAGTCTTTATCGTTAATGATATATAGGGACTTCAGAGTTCAACCAGAGGTAGTGGGGGAAGGGAAGCAACAGGTACACATATAACCATTTAAAAATAAACATTTTCAAGTCATAGAAAAAAAATGAATCTAATTGGTTGTGAGAGCTCTATGGTGGATGGATCTGTTCTTGCGGGGGGTGGGGGGTGTTTTAGAACTCAGAAGAAAACAGGGAGTAAAACCTTCATCCGCACTCCTTCCTCTCCTCAAAAACACATCTTTGGCAAATGAAAATGAGCATTTTAAAGAGAGAAATGGCCCAAGGAGAAGAGCCTGGTGGTTTGCCAGGGAAGGGCTTCGATGGTGCAGGACAGCTGCTCAGGTCAAGCCTCGCTCAGCATATCCCAATGGTTAGCTCAACGTTTGACTTAATATGTTGAGAAAAAAGAAACAGGGTTCCTCATCAAAGTCTGGTTATAAGCAGTTAGTCCATAGCCAGCCTTTGGCCATTTGGGGATGTATTGCCCATGTGAGAGATTCCGAAACCAGCAGACCTCTCTCCACTTTTCTTCCCTGTTTACAGGTGGACATAATATTGTGATTCTAATCTTCCACAGGTCTGTCTCCTCTGGGTTGACAGCCCAGACATAAATATGACAAGTAGCATAATGGCTAATCTTCCATCTATGAAAAGTGGGACTGTGGCTGATCTTTCATTCATGAATGGAGTATCACTCTAGAGCCGATTAATATGAAAGGTGGAAAATATCATGGAACCCACTTGGAGACAAAAAAAAGGAAAAGAAAAAGCAAAGAAATTCTTGACTGTCAATTGGATAAAATCACAATGGATTCCTCACCGCAACCCCCCCCCCCCCACACACACACACACTCACACACACACACTCTGCCCGCCCAGGCTGGGAGACAAACAACAACTGGGGCTCTGAGGACAGTGCCCATTTTTGCCTTGACACTTCCATGAAGAATGATAGGCTATACCCAGCCATGTGAAGAATGCAGGTCCTTCCAGTCCCTTCTCTTTATAATGTGTGATCTTTCCCACTTGGAAGTGGTATCTTTTTTTTTCTGGATGCATCTCTGCTTTCCTAATTGAAGGCCTTATCCTCATCATTAAATTTCTCCTCAAGAAGAGGCGATGTGGAGTGTTGGTACAGTCTCACACCTTTTTTATAGCCTAAAAGTCAGAGAAAAAATGCTTTTTGAATTTTTTCAGTGTTTATGTAATCAGTACCTGTGTTGCCAAGGCTTATTTAAAACAGCTGGGTGCCTGCTGTTTTCCTCCCCCTTTGTTGGAACTGCTTCCAGAACAGGTAGTCAAAAAACGGAAAGTCGGGACAGACCCAGGCATCTGGGCCTCCCTCAGGAAAACAGCTGTGGCGGCCCAGGAAGCCCTCACATTATCCCAGCAGCCAAGCCTTGGAGGCCCCTTGGGTCCACTTCTGGCATGACTGGTCAAGAAGGATGCAGTTTATGACTTAGAACTTATGAGAGAGAGCATTCAGGCAATCCCATCCCTGGCAGAACATTGAGAAAACTTCCCCAAGCTGTGAGCCACATGTGGGCCTCTGACCTTCCATAGTCCACAATGGGAAAGGGCCACCATTGTGAAGAATCTGAGCAGCCCTTTGATATACAATGAAAAAAACAAAGGCAAGTCTTCTTTCTAAGTCATGAATTTTCACAAAATTCAGTGTCCTATTTAAACCAGAGAGGAAATTATAAAATATGTGGGCCTTAGCTAGAGAATTCACAAGTGTCATGTGCATTATGATTTATATGGGGCAAAAATGGAATCCTTGCTACATCATTTAATGGTCTTCCTTTCTGTTTCTAGACATTAAAATGCATCTCAGTCCTTTGTAGATAATCCTAGAATGAAATAATGCACAAGAATGCCCAGTTCCAAGATGTTTACCATTCCATGCAGAAAGTTGTTGTCTGTGTGAGAACAACAGGACCAAGATTTATGGGAGAGGGACATTTAATGGCCAAGCTTTTGCCATTAGAGGAATAACAAAAAATAGTGGTTTGAGGGGGTTCCAGATTATCTGACAGATCCATGTCAATTTTCCTTTTAGAAATATTTTTATCTAACATCAACTTAATCCACAATGACAATGATAGCAATATATAAAAAACAGACCAGAGGAACAATATGTGAAACATAAAACTATGAATTTTTGTTATACATTATTAATTTTTAAAATGCATACTGAATTTCATGAGGTAGTAAGAAAGACATGGTGATAGTCTCCCTTCCTAATCATGTTGTATTTTCTTCTGTACATGAAATATTAGATATATGATATATGTATCTATTTCCTTCTTTTCTCTTCCTTCCTTCCTTCCTTTCTTCCTTTTTCTTTCTTTCCTTCTTTCTTTCTTTCTTTCTTTCTTTCTTTCTTTCTTTCTTTCTTTCTTTCTTTCTTTCTGTCTCTATTTCCTTCCTTCCTTCCTTCCTTCCTTCCTTCCTTCCTTCCTTCCTTCCTTCCTTCCTTCCCTCCCTCCTTCCCTCCCTCTATGTGATCCATGAGAAACTGATGATAGGAAGGCTGGACAATATAGTGTACCAAGCAAATTGGAGTACTAAAAACAATGATTCCTCTATTCTCCAAGGTCAGTTCTTTCATCTTTAAGCTATATATTGGATCCAAGCAGGACATGAAGGCATGGTTCAGGCTAGACTAGATGCCATCTTTCCCTCCAATCTATTTTCAAGAAGGCTGTGAGCATAATCAGCCACCATTTAGTGGGCCGGTGTTTTGCACAAAATGCTTTGATCTCGCAGCTGCAAGGCTGGGGGAGGGGGGGGCAGAGAGGGAAAGGCTAGTGCTCTTGAGCTGTTTGCTGTTGGCAAGTTCTGTTCCAGTTTTCAGGAAAAGTGAATGAAAAGCAAGTGTGAGACCTAACTAGGACATAAATGGGCAGAGAAGTAGCAGGATATGAAGAAGATATTGAGTTCATTCATTTTTTTAAAACTGATCATCATGCTCTGGAAGAGGTGTGTGGAGAGGTCTCAGTGGCCAGAGTTCAGTATCACTCTTACTTTGGTTTCCTCTTTTCACTGAGACGACTTAGCCAACCCACATTTTACTGCAGCAAAGGGGGAAGGTGGCACTCACTCAAGATGCCGTATACTGCTGGCCTATGACTTGGGGTTTAGCTTCCAAGTTCATAAATTAAATAGACCACTGTGTGTAATGTCATCTGTGCTTATTTATTGTTTCTTTCTTTCTTTTTGTAAATGCGTTCCTCTATAAAAGCAGATAATGCAAAGGCCTCACCTTAGCTAGTCATGCTCATTAGAACATAATTCAGGAGAGGCATTCTTAAGGACAGCGATGGGGCGGGGACCTTGACATGCATGAGGCTCTTGTCCAGGAATGGGCTTCCTTAGACACCCTCTCCCCACGGGGCACTTTCCAACTATGAATTACCTGGGATCTGCACCTTTGGGGCAACAATTAAGGCTAATGGACTTCATCTTCCCTAGCATGCCTTTACATACTAGGGGACTTTCGGGTTTGGAGGGCTATATTCTCTGTCTTCCCTAGTGTAATATTTTGTTGCTTTTCTACCTGAAAAAGAAATGAAGCATTTCAGGGAGCATAAAAGCATTTTAAGAAAACTTTAATGAAATTTACTATAGGAGGCTCTGTATTAGTGAGACGGTTAAATATCATGACAGTATATTTTTAAAGAATATTAATTGGCCATTTGGCAGGGTGGTCTAATGATACTTGCCCAATGACCCTTTGAGCATGCATGCTCCTATATCATAGATAATTAGATTTGCCTTGTATTATTTTTATACTGTACTTTACTAGAAAATAATTTGCAATTTGGAAAACTAGGGATTTTGGTATATGGAAAAATATAAAATCCATGTACAATTTTTATTAACTTGTATCTTCTCACTAACATCTTGATGGAAATCACATGTGCAGATTTTTTTTTTTGAAATGCAGTTTTCTGCTATGAATGTCATAGATGCTGTAGGCATTCTGCTTATGACTTGTTAACAAATTTCAAGTATGAGATGCCATGCCCAGGGAAAAATAACCATTTGAGGGAAAAGGAAGCATGGTCATTTGCTGTGTGTGTATATGTGTGTGTGTGTGTGTGTGTGTGTGTGTGTGTGTGTGTGTGTGTGTGTGTGTGTGTTGCAGGAGCCAACAAATTTCCAGGAAAGTTTTGAATTGAGGATTTCTCATCATGCAACAGACAACAGTAAGAAGGTCGTTTGAGAGGAAGCTAGCACAATGTAGAAAGCTTCATTTTATCCTCATTCATTTCTCTACTTGGAGACCTCCATCTTGCAGTCATTGCTAGCATTTTCCCATCCATTTGTCTGAGCTGACATGGTGGAAAGGCCAACCAAAGTTGACATTGGAAGAAGTACACAAACATTGTCAGTAACACCAGATCCAAGAATGGGAAAGCTGGAGAAAACCCTTAGCAATGTATCGTCTGTTTTCATGGTATGTTAATTGTGGTTTTGACAATTCCCACCAGATGGCTTTGTCGGCACAGTAGCTGGCTCATGCCAACTGTCTTGATGCGTTTTCTCTGAGCCGGAGGTAAGTTTCTATTTAATACAACATATGTTCTGAGAGTCTTGAACAGACCATGCTCTTCCTACCTCTGTTTATAAGTTTCAAATGTGAGCAAGTATGACAGCTTGAACATGGTCTCTATGAACATAAGACACATTCCAGTGGTATTGCCGAAAGCCATTCTGGGATGGCCAAAAGTTTCTTGTGTGGTTAAAACTTTTTTCAGGGCT
Organism: Gymnobelideus leadbeateri; assembly: GCA_011680675.1. NCBI lineage: Eukaryota > Metazoa > Chordata > Mammalia > Diprotodontia > Petauridae > Gymnobelideus > Gymnobelideus leadbeateri. The sequence goes on from WOXC01008545.1 coordinate 17,665, forward strand.
AATAAATCATTACAGACAGTGAGAGACATTCAACTCTGGGGAAGTGAAGAAAGGACTGCTACTGGAAGATCTGGCTATGACTGTCAGAATGGAGCTCCCATCTCCTGTTCTTCATTTGTTCAAGGCCTTCAAGCTGCTAGGATGTTAAAAAGAAAAAAAAAACGTTGAGAACATTATCTCTTTTTCCTACGTTCATCATTTTAATGAAAGAATTTAGAATTCTTCTTTCTAATATGGAGGTTTTATGGCTATTTGCACATCCATGTATGATATATTGGGCTGATGCTTTGTTTTTGTTATAGAAGCATTTTGTATATATTTTCCCAGAAAAAAAAAAATTTGGTTCCAAGTCTCGTTTCATTCATTCCATGATTTTGTGAATGGATGAGTCACTTAACTTCTTGAATGGCTTAAATAACTTTCTAAAATTGCTTATTAGAAGGAAAATGAATACAAATTATGTGTATATACACATACTCATATACATACACTACATCATGCACACATATATACATATATACACAGAACGTACTGCTTCTAATAGAATGTACAAAGGAGTAAGCTTTCATACTATAACTATGAGAACTAAAAAGAAGTGAGAGTATCAGGATCCTTTTCACTTATCAGACCTCATCTTCAGCACTACCTTAATTTCTGAACACCACAGTTTAAGAAGGCTTTTGGATAGTGTCAAGAGTAAGGCAATCAGAAGATCGAAGGGCTTTTAATTCGTGTCACATGAAGACTGATGAAAGGAAATGTTAAGTTTAGTATTGAAAAAGAGAAGAACTAATGTGGAGGGAATGATAGCTGTGTGAACATTTATGTCCACATTTTAATCAAATGAGATAATAATTGTAAAGAGCTTATATAGTGACTGGTAACACTATATAAATGTTAGTGTTATTAACTGTCATTAAATATTTGGAGGGTTGTCTTGTGGAACAGGAATGAGGCTTGTTCTCATTGGTCCCAGAGGACAGAGCTAAGATGAATGGGTGGAAGATGCAAAGAAACACATTTAGGTCTGAATATAACCAAAGCCCCCTAACAGTGGGATTTGACCCAAAGTAAATTGCATTGCTTCAAGACGTGGTGAGATTTCCCTTCTCATAGGTCTTAAGGCTGACCAATGATCAGGCATATTATGCTAGGGATTTTTTGGTGCATGAGCTGGACCAGAGGGCCACTGACTTTTCAGAATGTCAAAAACAAGTGAGGAAATCTCAAACACATGGATGGACTCCTGTTAGGGAATTTATGGGAGCAAATGGACAAAAGTCACATGGGACAAGCAGACACTGATGGACGTCAGTCTGCTCTGAATCAGAGGACAGATATTACCCACCTGAGACATCATAGATTAAATAGAGTATGTGACCATGTTCACATGAATCATATTCCTCTTTTTCCCTATTTAGACAAAATACATGGGGCTATCTTCAAGCAAATGATCTATTTTTTTGTGCACCATCTTGTGTTATATGACATTCTTGGTCAAATGGAAGTTTAATCTTTATTTCAAATAAAAACCACAATAATAATGACAATCGATGGAAGACTTCACTAAAAAACAATGAATGTGCCCTTAAACACTGGCATGTCAAGTTTAGTGGTAACTTGTTTATTCCAGAGAGTTGGGGAAAATTGAGGCTTCTGTCTATCTTTCCAAATGAGACAAGTGAATAGATTTGGCAACAAGGTCAGTGTTTCTCTTGTCTCAGGGCTGGGTGTGCTCCAAAGTTTAATAGTCACCATGGATAGTAGACAAAGAATGGTCTCTGGGGTCAAAGGACCATGATTAAAATCCTGTCCCTGGTTTAGACTAAATGATCTCAGACAAATCAATTTATTTGCTTGGATCTTGGTTTTCTCTTCTACAACACTGAAGGTATTGGATGAGATAGTCTCTGTTTTTCTAATAACTTCTATAGGATTTTTTCCTGCCATCATGTGAATACTTAAGAACTACTGGAAAAAAAGAATAGAGAATAAATTAAAGAAATAGAGAACTCTAACAAAAATTCATACTTTAAATGTTATTTTAAAGAAACTAAGACATTAGAAATTGATAAGAACTATAGTCTCCCAAAGTTCTTAGTGCAGTTTTAATCTGGGAAAGAATGCATGTGCATATGTGCATGTGCATGTATTATACATGTACATATGTGTATATGTAATCTATGTGAACTACATCCCTATCTTTGACTTCTCCCTATAGATGTAGATATCCATAGGAATATCTCTATATAATCTATTTATTTGCAATGTCTTTATTTCCAAGTGGCATCTGAGGTATAGATTTGTGCTTTCAAGATTACTTGAAAATCCCTGTTGTGGCCATGAGCCTTTGAGGCTCTCCTAGGGAAGTAAACTTCTTTTTTTTTTTTTTTTTGCTTTTTGGAGGGCAATTGGGATTAAGTAACTTGCCCAAGGTCACACGGCTAGGTTTTTTGTTTGTTTGTTTGTTTGTTTGTTTGTTTGTTTGTGTGGGTCAAGTGTCTGAGGCCGGATCCAAACTCAGGTCCTTCTGACTCCAGGGCCAGCGCTCTACTCACTGCACCACCTAGCCGCCCCTGGAAGTAAACTTCTAATTCTAGGGATGGACATTGGCTGGTTCTAGTTTTCCTAATGGCTCCACAATTGCACTCCCTTTTTTCCCCCTCAGAATATCTCAGTTATACAACCAGCAACAGGAAACCATTTGGGCAACAAGGACCCCATCTTTCTTTCATTAATTATCTGAATGACCAACTCCAGCATTGAAGTTTTGTGGATCCTACCCTCTAGGTTCCCTTCCCTACCTCCTTTGTAAGACTTTAATCTTTATCAAGGGGAGTCACAAAAACATGGTATTTTGAGTGGACTTAATATTTATCCATGAAGATGATTATGTCTGTGGGTTGAGAAGACTCCCGAGAGAGACAATGACAGATACTGCCTGATCCCAAACCCATCTGACTGAAAATGCCTTTAATAAGGCTGTTATAAGTTGGACTCATTTTTCATCTGACCCTCCACCCCTACAAAGAGGTGACTGAATTTTTTGATGAAAGAATATCTGATTTTGTCATCTTAGAAACACTTTCAATATCAAAGAACCTGCTATGAGATATGAGCTCTTGATTTGTTCGTTTTTTAAAGGAGAATTGAAAGTCATCCTGCCAATCATTCAGGGATAGGGAAGAGAGATGATGGCCAATGCCTTGCCTATTTTGAATATGGTTAGCATTCAAATTTCCTGTAAAGTGCATTTCCCACTGAAAGTCCTTTATATTTGATAAGAATCAAAACAAGCGGCTTTCTGCATCCCTAATGCAATTATTCACCCCTCTGCTTGATCCCCTAATACCTGTCCACATTCTTAGTAAGGCAGGGTTGTGTATATAATTCTGTTACCACAGCCAATGGATATAAAAGTCAATGAAAGGTTGTTTCTTAGGGAGGAATTTTCCCACATGAATATTTAAGAAAATAAATGAGAGCCTCGGAAGGCAGGACACCTGGTCACCTCAGAGTATCTTTATAAGGGCCTTCCACTAATGATGTCACTAGCTAGCAGTTATACCAATGTTGGATTCCTGGAGGGTTTTAATGTTTGATATCCAGGAGAATTCGTTTTAACTGAAACCCAGTGCTGTCTGCCAGAGGGGACACTAAGTTCTCTTCTTTGGAACACTCAAGTACCTCTCAATGTGACAAAATATATCACGTCTTTCTGTAGATTCAGATACTTGGAAATTGTGACAATGAATAAGAGACAAAAATTTAAATTTAAGGACGTTTCTTTTTTCTGAGCAGGCTGGAAGTTAAATAAATAAACATTTATTTTATTTTATTTGAAGGGGAGAAGGCAAAAAAAAAAAACTGGGGTTAAGTGACTTGCCCAAGGTCACACAGCTAGTAAATGTGACAAGTGTCTGAAGTCAGATTTGAACTCAGGTTCTCCTGACTACAGAGCCAGTGCTCTATTCACTATACCACATAACTACCCCAAGCCTGGACGTTAAAATCAATCTTACTCCCTTTTCTTCTTCCAGAGGAATCACGATCTGATGAGATAAAATATGTACAGTGCTTTGGAAATTTTCAGGTGTCATATCATCATTTTCAGGTGTAAATATCATCATCACTGTTGTTATTCTTAGTATTACTTAGAACTGGAACTTTTTTTGGTGTCTGGACTTCCCCAGAGAGAAAACTAGCCATATGGATAAACCATCGAGCTTAATCCATGCCTGGGGATCAAAACCTTCCAAGGGTCAGAAAGCCAGTTTGGCTCAGAGGTAGAAGCTTGAGTTTGAGTCTTCCTGGCCCTGGGGCCAAGCCTCTATCCACTCTGCCATGTTTCACTCGAGCCACTTTGATATTAGTTATTATTCTTAATGCAGTTTCTATCACTAGAGCTGCATGTACAACAATTGCCCCTTTTGATGGTGAATGTTCAAATTCAGTTCTCAACATAAATTCTAGGAACTGATCTGATGTACCTGGTTTGCTTAGATTTCCTCAACCTATATCCTCTGTTCCTGTACATTTTCAGGGATTCATTCATGCCCTTTTCTGTATATGGAATAAGCAGGGTATATCGTGGACCACAATGGAGTGAACACAGAGGAGTGAGGCAGGAGCCCCAGGTTCAAATCTCGGCCCTGCCACTCAATAAGTGCATGACCTTGAGGGGTGATGACAGTGCAGTTATGATGACACCGAAGGACATTTCTCACATTTGCAATCACAGGCTCCGAGGAGGTCAGTGACCTTAATGCCCATCATTCATGGTGATCTTATTTTACAGATGCACAATCCCACTAAGGTAAAGTGACTTGCCTAAGGTCAGACTGATGGTGTCAGAAGTGAGATTTGAAGCCAGGTCCTCTGGTTCCAGATTCTTCCCTTGGTTCCACATTTCTTTTTTTTTTAATTAATTAATTAATTAAATTTTCATTTTCAACATTCAGTTCCACAAGCTTTTGAGTTTTAAATTTTCTCAACCTCCCTCCTCTCCCACCTCCCCAAGATGGCATGCAGTTTGATATAGGATCTACATATCCATTCATATTAAACATATTTTAACATTTGTCATGTTGTAAAGAAGAATTATAACTGATAGGATGAACAACAAGAAGGAAGAAACAAAACGAGAGAGACAGAGACGAAGAAAGCAAATTGTATGCCTTGATCTTCATTGAGATTTCATAATTCTTTCCCTGTATATAGATAGCATTTTCCATCATGAGCCTTTTGGAGTTGTCTTAGAACCTTTCATTACTGGGAAGAACTAAGTCTATCAAAGTTAATTATAAAATTTGGCTATAAATGTGTACAATTTTCTTCTGGTTTAACTTAGCACATTCAGCATCATTTCATATAAGGCTTTCTAAGTTTTTCTGAAGTCCCCTGTTCATCATTTCTCATAGCGCAACCATATTCCGTTATATTCATATACCACAACTTATTCCGTTATTACACAATTGAGGGGCATCCCCTCAATTGCTAATTCTTGGCCACCACAAAAAGAGCTACTCTAAGTATTTTTGTACATGTGGGTCCTTTTCTCATTGTATTATCTCTTTGGGATACAACCCTAAAGGTGGTATTGTTGGACCAAAGGAGATACACATTTTCATAGCCATTGGGACATAGTTTCAAACTGTTCTCCAGAATGATTGGATCTATTTACAACTATCTACAACTCCACCAACAATTCATTAGTGTCCCAATTTTCATATATCTTCTCCAGCATGTATAATTATCTGGATTTGTCATGTTAGCCTATCTGATAGTTGTGATGGTACCTAAGAGTTGTTTTGAGTTTCATTTCTCTAATCAATAGTGGTTTAGAACACTTTATCATATGAGTATAGACAGCTTTAATTTCTTCCTCTGAAACCTGCCTGTTCATATCTTTTGACCCTTTACCCCATGGAGAATGACTTGCATTCTTATAAATATGACTCAGTTCTCTATACATTTTAGAAATGAGGTCCTTATCAGGGACAATGGTTATGAATTTTGCTTTCTCAGTTTTCTGCTTCCTTTCTAATCTTGTTTGAATTGGTTTTTTATGCAAAAAGTTTTCAAATTCAGCACAATCAAAATTATCCATTTTTTCATTTCATAATGTTCTCTATCTCTTGTTTGGTCATAAATTCTTCTTTTCTCCATAAATCTGAAAGGTAAACTATGCCTTGATCTCCCAGTTTGCTTATGGTATCAGTCTTTATATCTAAATAGTGTACCAATTTTAAATTTCATTTTAGTGTAGTGTGTAAGATACTGGTCTGCCCAGTTTCTGCCATACTGTTTTCCGAGCAGATTTTGTCAAATAATTAGTTCTTACCCCAGAACTTGAGGTCTTTGGGTTTGCCAAATAATAGATTACTATTGTCATTAACTAATGTGTCTTGTGTACCTAAAATATTTTACTAATCTATCACTTGGTTTCTTAGCCAATACCAAGTAGTTTTGATTATTTCTGATTCATAATACAATTTAAGATTTGCTATGGCTAGGCCACCTTCCCTAGCCTTTCTTTTCATTAATATTTTTGATATTATGAAACATTTTTCCTTCCAGAAGAATTTTGTTGTTATTTTTTCTAGATCTACAAACTAATTTTTAGTAGTTTTATATAGAATGGCACTGAATAAGTAAATTGACTTAAGTAGAATTGTCAGTTTTATTCTATTAGCTTGGCCTATTCATGAACAAGTAATGTTTTTAAATTATTTTGATTTGACCTCGTTTGCATAAAAAGGATTTCCGAATTGTGTTCACGTAATTCCTGTGTTTGTTTGGGCAGAGACTCCCGAATATTTTGCTATGTTTGAAGTAACTGTAGTGGGGATTTCTCTGTCTCTTGCTGTTGGGCTTCACTAGTGATACATAGAAACGATGATGGTTTTATGTGGGTTATTTTATACCGGCAACTTGGCTCAATGCCTTTATTATTTCAAATAGTCATTTTTTAAACCAACGCTTTATGAATTTCTGGTTTACATCATCCATTTCTGCCAGATTTTGAGTTACAATATTTTCCCCATTTTTTCCCCTAACCACCACCCCAGAATAGCAGTCCCATAAGATATCCCCTCCTCCAATCTGCTCTCTCCCCTATCTTCTCCCATACCCCCTTCAACTTTACCATTAGGGCGAGGTGAATCTCTGTGCCCCAATGCTTGAACATTTTATCTCCCAATTACATGCAAAATAGTATTAATAATAGTATTTATATATATTTGAGAGATTTAATTTTAAAATTGTGCATTTCAGATCCATTCCCTTCCTCGCTTGTCACCCATTCCCTCTGGGAAGATAAGCAGTTCAGTATGTGTTGTACATGTATAGCTATGCAAAACATTACCATAGAAAATATATTGTAAAAGGCTTCTTATAATTCCCTCCCACCTATCCCACCCCCCACCAGGTCCATTCTCTACTTTCATCCTGTCCCTCTTTGATAGTGGGTACTTCCAACCTCCCCTCCCCCCAGAATGACCTCCCCTCCATCATCTCCCTTCTCACCCCCTTCCCCCTACTCTCCAGAAGGAAGGGATATCCCATTGAGTATGTATGTCATTCTCTCCCTGAGCCAGATTCAATGAGAATATGGTTTTACCTTTTTGCCTTCCAATTCTTCCCCTCCCCTGCAGCCACTTCCCCTTGCTTCTTCTACATGAGATAGTTTACCCTACCCTGTCTCTCCACATCTCCTCTTTCCACTTTCCTCTCTCACCTCATAACTTCACCCCTTAAGTATCATCACTTCCTACCAAATTCAAACTGTGCCCTCTATCCATGTATAACTGTAAGCATATATACACACATTCACATATGTATTCATATGCCCATATACTCTTCTTCCATTATTTTCATACTGAGAAAGATGTCATCCATCACAGTTATTGTTTTTCCATGTAGGAATGTAAATAGTTTCAACTTTGATAAGTTCCTTTTGATTTCTTTTCCCTGATTACCTTCTCAGGCATCTCTTGCTTCTTTATCTGGATGTCAAATTTTCTATTCATCTCTGCTTTGTTCCTCAAGAATGCTTGAAAGTCCTCTATTCCACTGAATGACCATATTTTCTCCTAAAACAAAATACTCAGTTTTTCTGGGTAGGTGACCCTTGGGTTCAATCCCAGCTCTTTTGCCCTCTGGAATATCATATTCCATGCCCTTCAATCCCTCAGTGTAGAAACTGCCAGGTCCTGGGCTATTCTGATTGTGTTTCCACAATATTGAAATTGTTTCTTCCTGGCTGCTTGTAGTATTTTCTCCTTGATCTGGGGATTCTGGAACATGGCTATAATATTCCTGGGGATTTTCTGGGGCTAAAACCTTGGACCTGGGCTTAGCTCCCAGTGCATTGCACTGCCGGCTCCCAGAGCACTGAGCTGGCCCTCCCTGCAGGGCTGCTGAGCTGTCCTCAGCAGGCAGTCATCTTCTCTGTGTCGTTCTGTGGGTGCTGGGGCTCCAGAAGTTGTTCAGAGTCCCCTTTTACATGGTTTGGAAGAAGTCTGGTGGGAGAGCACCTTGGAAATGCTGTTTCTACTCTGACATCTTGGCTCCGCCCCTCCCATTTAAAATAGTCTTACACTTGATTTTCTAATATTTTCTAAGTATATCATAATATCATCTGCAAAGAGTGATAACTTGGTTTCTTCTTTGCCTATTTTAATTCCTTTAATTTATTTTTCTTCTTTTATTGCTAAAACTAACATTTCTAGTACCATATTAAAGAACAGTGGTGATAATGGACACACTTGTTTCACCTCCAGTGTTATTGGAAATGTATCTAGCTTATCACCATTACATACAATGATTGCTGAAAGTTTTACATAGATAGTATTTATTATTTTGAAGAAGGCTCCATTTATCCCTATGCTCTCTAGTGTTATGAATAGGAATGAGTGTTATATTTTGTCAAGAGCTTTTTCTGCATAAATTGAGATAGTTTTATGGTTTCTGTTAGGTTTGTTGTTGATGTGGTCAATTAATGTGATAGCTTTTCCTATTGAACCAGCCCTGCATTCGTTGTAAAAAATCCTACTTTATTAAAATTTATTTATTATGATAAGTTGCTATAATCTTTTTGCTAATATTTTATTTAAAATTTTTGCATCTACATTCTTTAAGGAAATTGGTCTATAATTTTCTTTCTCTATTTTATCCATTCCTGGTTTAGGTATCAGCACTATATTTGTATCATAAAAATAATTTGATAGGACTTCTTCTTCACCAATTTTCCAAAAATAGTCTATATACTATTGGAATTGATTGTTCATTAAATGCTCAATAGAATTCACTTGGAAATTCATCTAGCCCTTTTTCCTAGGGAGTTCATTGATGACTTTTTTTATTTATTTTTCTGAGATGGGCTTATTTAAGTATTTTACTTCCTCTTCTGCTAATCCAGACAATTTAGATTTTTGTAAACATTCTGCTATTTTACTAAGATTGTCAAATTTATGGGCATATAATTTGGCAAAATAATTCCTAATAATTGTTTTAAATTCCTCTTCATTGCTAATGAATTCACCCTTTTCATTTTTGATACTGGTAATTTGGTTTGCTTTTTAAGTCAAATTAACTAAATGTTTATTAGTTTCATCATTTTTTTTAAAAAAAACAGCTCTTAGTTTTATTTATTAATTCAATAGTTTTCTTAATTTCAGCTTTATTAATCTGTCCTTTAGTTTTCAGCATTTCTAATTTGGTATTTATTTGGGTATTTTAAATTTGTACTTTTTCTTGCTCTTTTGCCCTCTGGAATATCATATACCATGCCCTTCAATCCCTCAGTGTAGAAACTGCCAGGTCCTGGGCTATTCTGATTGTGTTTCCACAATATTGAAATTGTTTTTTCCTGGCTGCTTGTAGTATTTTCTCCTTGATCTGGGGATTCTGGAACTTGGCTATAATATTCCTGGGAGTTTTCTTTTTGGGATCTTTTTCAGGAGGTGTTCTGTGGATTCTTTCAACCTCTATGTTGCCCTCTGGATCTAAAACATCAGGGCAATTTTCCTTGAGAATTTCTTGAAGGGTGATTTCTAGGTTCTTTCTTTCATCATGGATTTCAGGTAGTCCAATAATTTTAAATTGTCTCTCCTGGATCTATTTTCCAGGTCAGTGGTTTTTCCCATGAGATATTTCACATTGCCTTCCAGTCTTTCATTTGTTTGGATCTGCTTAACAGCATCTTGATTTATCATAAAGTCATTAACTTCCACTTGCTCCAGTCTAACTTTGAAGGAATGAATATCCTCAGTGAACTTTTGAGATTCTTTTTCCATCTGGCAAATTCAACTTTTTAAGGCATTCTTCTCCTCATTGCCCTTTTGGGCCTCCTTTGCCATTTGGGTTAGTCTATTTTTAAGGTGTTGTTTTCCTCAGTCAGGCTGTTGACCCTTATTTCATACTTTTCCTGCATCCTTCTCATTCCCCTTTCCAATTTTTCCTCCACTTCTCTTATTTGATTTTTAAAGTCCTTCTTAAGGTCCTCTGTGGCCTGTAACCCACGCATGTTTTCCTTTGGGGCTTTTGGAGCAGGATTTCTTACCTCACAGTCCTCCTCCTGTTCTATGCTTCGATCCTCTTTGCCCCCAAAGTAGGAGTCTAAGGTTGCATTTTTCTGGTTAATTTGTTTCCTTTGCCTTGGCATGTTGCCACTTAATTACTTGTCTTGTGGGCTTGTTGCCACAGTATGGCTCTGCAGCCAGACGGGGCCAGACAGGGGAACTTTCATCCCGAACGTGTGTAGGGCGGGGAAACTTCCATTTCTGGCAAGCTGGAAACCCACCCACCACCTCCACCCCAGATCACAATCCAGATCCAGGGAGGATAAAGCAAGAGCAATAACCCTCCCCAAGACTCATCGCTAGATCTCCCTACAGTTCACAGGCCCGGAGCTGGAGCTGCCTCTGAAAGCTACAAAATGAGTGTCTCCTCAGCAGCTTCTAGCCCCCAGGGGAGGAAGCCTATGCGTTCCCCAAATACTGGTCCCAAAGTCCATAGGGCACTAACCTCTCACTTTGTCCTAGGCATGTCTATCTTGATAATTCTGGAATCACCACAGCTGCTGGTGTTCTGGGGTATCTCTAGCCTGATGCTGGCCCTTCCACCCAGGGGCTAAAACCACCTCATTATTGTTATATTCTTGCATGAAGTTAGTGATTATTTCTATGATTTGTTGTTTGACACACTCATTCTTTAGGATTGGATTATTTAGTTTCCAATTAATTTTATTCTAACTTCCCATGACTCATTATTTCATGTAATTTTTATTGCATCATGATATAAAAATAATACATTTAATATTTCTGTCTTTCTACATTGGATTGGGAGGTTTTTATGCTTTCCTGAACGGTCAATATTTGTTTAGGTGCCAAGAACCACATTTCAAACCTTTCAAAATGCTAAATATATATTATGCTTTATGACCCACCCATCTCATTTAATATCCAAAGTCTCAGTTTCCTAATCTGTAAAAATAGATTGGTGTTGGAGTAGAACTGTAATTCCCAGTTTGTAGACCATGACGACCTTCACAGTCATCATATTTTAGGCCATTAACACCTAACTTTGAATTTTCTGTTTTTTAACATTTTTATTTAAAGTTGTGAGTTCCAAAATCTATCCCTTCTTCTCTCTCCTCCTCCCACTCTAGAGTGGTAAACAATCAGATATATATTACACATTTGCAATTATATAAAGCATTTTCATATTAGTCATTTTTACAAGAAGATTCAAATAAAAGAAAAAAAATTAAAGTGAAATATACCATGCTTCAGTGTGTACTCAAACAATACCAGTTATTTCTCTTGAGGTGGAGTATATGTTCTATTATTAGGCTTTTAGGATTATTAAGGATCATTGTATTGCTTAGAATAGCTAAATTATTCAGTTCTTCATCAAAAAGTTACTGTGTACAGTGCTTTCTTGTTTCTCTTCACTTCACTATGCATCAACTCATATAAGTCCATGTTTTTTCTGAAATCATCTTGCATCTACTTTCTTATAGCACACTTATATTCCATTATAATCATATACTACAGCTGGTTATCCTTTTCCCAATTTATGAGTATCCCTTTGATTTCCAGTTCTTAGTCACCAAAAGAACTACTCTAAACGTTTTTGTACAAATAGATCTCCCGCCCCTTTCTTGATCTCTTTGTGATACAGACCTAGCATTAGTATTGCTGGATCAAAGGGTATGTACTGTATTCATTGTCCTTCAGTCATGTTTCTAAATTGTATCCAGAATGATTGCTTTCATTGACAACTCCAACAAGAGTGTATCAGTATCTCAGTTTTCCCCCATGCCCTCCGACACTCAACATCTTCCTTTTTTGTCATATTAATCAATCTAATAGGAATGATGTGGTACTTCACAGTTGTTTGAAGTTGCATTTATCTAATCAGTATTGATTTATGACATTTTTATGACTATAGATAGCTGTGAATTGTTTGTCTGAAAAGTGCCTGTTCTTTTCCTTTGACCTCTTATCAGACAATGACTTGTATTTTTATAATATTGATTCAGCTCTCTATAAATTTGAGAAAGGAGACCTTTATCATAGAAGCTTATTGCAATTTTCCCAGTTTTCTACTTTTTTTTCTTTATAATTTTTGTTTAATTTCTTTTGTTTGTGAAATACACACACACACACACACACACACACACACACACACACACACACATATATATATATATATATATATATATATATATATATATATATATATATATGTAAAATCAAAATTATCTGTCTTGCATTTTATAAATGTTCTAAATCTCTTCTTTGGCCCTAAATTCTTTCATTATCCATGAACCTGAGAGCTATTCCATGCTCTCTTAATTTGCTCATAGTATCACCCTATAAGAATAAGTCATGTTTGGGGCCGCTAGGTGGCGCAGTGAGTAGAGCGCCGGCCCTGGAGTCAGAAGGACTTGAGTTCAGATCCAGCCTCAGACACTTAATGTACACACAATCAAAAACCTAGCCGTGTGACCTTGGGCAAGTTACTTAACCCCAATTGCCCTCCAAAAGGCAAAAAAAAAAAAAAAAGAATAAGTCATGTCCCAATTTTGACCTTATCTTGGAATACACTGTGATATGTTGTTCTCAAGCTACTTTTCTCCATACTGTTTTCCAGTTTTCCTAGCAGGTTTTTGTTGTGTAGTGAGTTTTTGTTCTGAAAGCTTGGATCTTTGGATTTATTATATACTAATTTACTATAGTCATTTACTGTAATGCAATTTGTACCAAATCTATTCCACTGATCCACCACTCTATTTCTTAGCCAATTATTTTGATAATTAATGTTTTAAAATTCAGTTTCAATTTTCCTTTTTTTTTTTTAAGTCAGTAACTACTCAGGTAAGCACACCTTCTATCATCTGCACATGCTTCTACAATCCAAATTCTTGCTCTACCACTTACTATCCATGTGACCTTACACATACACCTTGCACTCTCTTCCTCTCCATTAGATCATCTATAAAGCAGGATGTCAAGCCAAATTATATCTCAAGCCCCAAATCTATGACTGTGAGGAAGAAAAGGACCTTACAATTTGGTAAAAAAAATAACATGTGTTTCTTAAATCATGTCCTCACAGATGGACTGAAGCATTTTGACATTTTCTGTTTTGTCTAAGAGTGAAAGAGATATTGGACCTGATGTGACCCCCTTTAACCCATAAATCCTAACATTTCAAAGACCAGTAAGAAATGACCTGTGTCTGCATGATTGTTATCTATTTAAAGAGATAAATCACACCTATGCTAAAAACTGGGAGGCAAATATGAAACAGTGCTTAGCCAAATAATCACCTCCATAGAACAGGTGCTAGCAAAGCTCTAACTACTTAGAGAAGGAAATACTGTGAGCTGAGGAGATGAGAAAAGACTTCAGGGAAAAGGGGAAACTTTTATCATAATAGTGAGAATTAGAATGGATACTAAACGTTGTCTAGCGGCAAGGATTGTTAACCTAAGGCATATGTATATATACACATGTGCATATACACATAAATATAGATATGTATGTATATATGTATTATTACACTATTTCAATGTGATTGGATTCATTTGAAACCCAATAAACTTTAATTGGTGTATTTAAAAACATTATTGCATTAGGCTGTGAGATCCTTGAGAGTGGGGACTATCTTTGCTTTCTTTGTGTCCCCAGGACTTAGCACATTTCCAGGTACATCTGTGCTTAATAAACACTTGCTAATTGAAAAAGAGAGGCTCCATAGACTTGGCAAAACTGATGAAGGAGTCTATAGTACAAAAAAAAAAATACAATCTGTGGTCTAGTTCAACTCCTCATCTTACTGACTCCCAAAGATTTTAAATAACTTTCCCGAGGTCACACAGAAGTGGCAATACCAAAATTTAAAGCTATTCCTGACTTCCAATATATTTTTTATTTTTTTAAATTAAATTTCTTGTTTATTCTTAGTTTACATCATTCATTTCCATAAGATTGTGACTTAAAAATTTTCTCTCTGTTTTTCCCCCACCCATCACCCCAAAACAGCAATCCCACCATATACCCCTCCCACAATCTGCTGTCTCCTATATCCTCACCCATTCCCCCTCCAACTTACCAGTAGGGCAAGATAGATCTCTATACAACAGTGTCTGTATATCTTATTTCCCAGTTGCATGTAATAATAATAATTATTATGATTATTTTTTAAACATTTTAAACATTAAAACTTTGAATTCCAGATTCATTCCCTTCCTCCCTTGTCACCCACTCTTACTGGTAAGATAAGCAGTTCAATATAGGTTGTGCATGTGTAGCTATGCAAAACATTTCCATACTGGATATATTGTGAAAGACTGACTATATTTCCCTCCATCCTATCTCACTTCTCACTTGTTTTATTATCTACTTTGACCCTGTCCCTTTTCAAAAGTGTGTGCTTCTAACTTCCCTTCCCCTGAACCTGACCTCCCCAACATCATCCCCCATCATCCCCTTTTTTATACTGTCCTGTAGGTTGAGATACCCTATTCAGTATGCATGTCATTCCCTCCCTAAGCCAAATTCAATGAGAGTAAGGTATACCCATTCCCTTTTGCCTTCCTGTTCTTCCCTTCCATTGTAGCAGTTTTCCCTCATCTCTTCTATATGAGATAATTTACCCCATTCTGTCTCTCCCCATCTGCTCTCATTATATTCCTCTCTCACCTCTCAATTTTACCTTTGAAGTATCATCCCTTGCTATTCAACTGGTCCTGTGCCCTCTGTCTATGTATACCCGTACATATATATATATACACACACACACACACATATGTATTCATACACCCATATGCCCCCCAATATAGACATACACACACACACACATTTATATTCCCTTCAACTATCATCATGCTGAGAAGGTTCCACAAGTTACAATGATCATTTTTCCATGTATTAATGTATATAGTTCAACTTTGATAAGTTCTTTTGATTTCTTTCCCTTGTTTAGCTTCTTGTGCTTCTCTTGCTTCTTCTATCTGAATGTCAAATTTTCTTTTCAACTCTTTTTTTTTCATCAAGAATGCTTGAATGTCCTCTATTTCTCTGAATGATTATATTTTTCCCCTGCTACATGATATTCAGTTTTGCTTGGTAGGTGATTCTTGGTTTTGTTTTGTTTTTTTAAGCAATTGGGGTTAAGTAACTTGCTTAAGGTTACATGGCTAGTCATTATTTATGCGTGGGTGCTCATTTTCTGAGGCCGGATCTGATCTCGGGTCATCCCAACTCCGAGGCTGGCGCTCTTACTCACTGTGCCACCTAGCCACCCCTTTAGGGCAATTGGGGTTAAGTAACTTGCCCAAGGTTACACAGCTAGGTTTTTGTTTGTGTGGATTAAGTGTCTGAGGCCGGCTCCGAACTCAGGTCCTTCTGACTCCAGGGCCAGCGCTCTATTCACTGTTCCACCTAGCCACCCCTGATTCTTGGTTTTAATCCTAGCTCCTTTGACCTGTGGAATATCATATTCCAAGCCCTTCTATCCCTCAATGTAAAAGGTGCCAGATCCTGTATTATCCTGACTGTGTTTCCACAATATTCAAATTGTTTCTTCTTGGCTCCTTATAATATTTTCTCCTTGATCTGGGAATTCCAGAACCTGGCTGTAGTATTTCTAGGAATTTTCTTTTTGGGATCTTTTTCAAGAGATGACTGGTGGATTCTTTCAATCTCTATTTTGCCCTCTGGTTCCAAATCATCAGGGCAACTTTGAGAATTTCTTGAAGGATGATTTCTAGGTTGTTTTTTTAATCATGACTTTCATATAGTCTAATAATTTTTAAATTATTTCTCTTGGATTTATTTTCAAGGTTACTGTTTTTTCCAATGAGATATTTCACATTGCCTTCTATTTTTTTTTTCATTTGTTTGGATCTGTTTAACAGTATTTTTTTTTTTTTAGTTTTTTGTTTTTGGAGGGCAATTGGGGTTAAGTAACTTGCCCAAGGCCACATGACTAGGTTTTTTATTTGTGTGTGTGTTAAGTGTCTGAGGCCAGATCTGAACTCAGGTCCTTCTGACTCCAGGGCCGACGCTCCACTCACTGTGCCACCTAGACGCCCTTGTTTAATAGTATTTTGATTTCTCATAATGTCACTAGCTTGCTTTTGCTGCATTCTAATTCTGAATGAGTTATTAGCTTCAGTGAGCTTTTGAGATTCTTATTCCACCTGGCAAATTCGTCTTTTTAAGGCCTTCTTCTCCTCATTAGCTTTTTGGGCCTCTTTTGCCATCTGAGATAGTTTATTTTTTAAGGAGTTATTTTCTTCAATCTGCTTGTTTACTCTCTTTTCATGATTTTCTTGCATCATTCTCATTTCTTTTCCCAATTTTTATATATCTCACAAAAAAGACAGAAAGAGGAATTCTATCCAGAATAATTGTAGAAGGTTTAAAATACTTGGGAGTACTCTTACCAAGATGCACATAGGAATTCCATGAAAACAATCTGAAATACTTTTTACAGATTTAAAGACAGACTTGTATAATTAGAGAGATCAGTACAGTTGGGCCATGCCAGTAGACACAAC
Organism: Gymnobelideus leadbeateri; assembly: GCA_011680675.1. Taxonomy (NCBI): domain Eukaryota; kingdom Metazoa; phylum Chordata; class Mammalia; order Diprotodontia; family Petauridae; genus Gymnobelideus; species Gymnobelideus leadbeateri. Next base: position 34,742 of record WOXC01008545.1, read on the forward strand.
TAAAGATACTGTTCTGTACATTAACTTATTTATCATGTAGCTTTCCAATCATACCCCTAAATATTACTCCATAAGGCTAATGATGAAAAAGAATCACCTAAAGAAACAAAGATCCACAACTTCAAGGGGAATAATGGAAAAAATGAATTAAAAAAAAAAGACTTGGGAAGGCCAGGTGACAGCCTCTGCTACATAGTAATAATCATCAGAATCATTTAGCTCTTGTTAAACAAACACATAAAAGCTGATCAGTAGACAGGTCATTTATACATGATCCAGAGTCCCAATCAAGACTCAAACAATGGAACAATCAAAAAGCAAGCCTTTATTAAACACCTTCTAGGTACTGGGGGGTGGCAGCTAGGTGGGCAGTGGACAGAGTGTCAGGAAGACCCATCTTTCTTAGTCCAAATCTGGCCTCAGACACTTCATGCCTGTATGACCCCAGGCAAGTTACTTCACCGTGTTTGCCTCAATTTCCTCAAAAGCAAAATGAGGTAGAGAAGGAAATGGCAAACCATTGCAATGTCTTTCCTGAGAAAACCCAACATGAGGTCATGAAGAGTCAGCCATGACTGAACAACAATAATACTTACTAATTTACATGGCACTGGAAATACAACTAAAATGGTTGAGACAATTCTTATTTCTAAGACATTTCACCCTGACCATGGTGACATAAGGTAATTTAAGTCAAGTTTGGGAGAGATTAAACCACCTCCCCATTTTTGGGGGGATCAGACATGTCTTCTTGTTTAAAGTAGTGCTTCATGCGAACCTTAAAAGAAGAGAGGGTTTCTATAAGATGTGTGTGAGGAAGGAGGGCATCCAAGGCCATCCAAGGCAGGCAGCCAGTACAAAGGCATCAAAATGGAGATGGAATGCCACATGTGAAGTACTGCAATCTCAGATAGCTTCAGTTTTACCTGAATCAAGTGATGTCCCATAAGAATGGGGAAAAAAAAGGTGTTAGTGGGATTAAAAAAAAAGATTGCCTTGCTGGAGTAAGGGCCCATTGAAATGAGATAATATGAATTGGTAATGTGCCCTGTCAGTATGGTTATGATGTAACTTCCTCCATCTCTACTCAGAAGCAGAGGACAATGAGCAAAGCCTAAACTTTGTTTAGACTTTGTTTTTAAAGAGTTGTTAAGACAACTCTTTGTTCAACAAAATCTGCTGGGATGACTGGAAGTACGTCTGGCAGCAAGTGGGTCTTGATGAATATCCATGTCTTTTACTACAGTAAAATTCCAAATAAAGACAAGGCCTATATAGGAAAGCTCACATCATAAATGAATGAGAGGAGCAGGGAAGAGAACAACTTTTATAACTCTGTAAATAGATAAGGTTCTTATATAAACAAGAAGTAGAAAAGAATTGTACAATTTTGGTGCCATACAATTTTTGTGTAACTTTTCACAAATAAATTTAATGAAACTAAAATTAGAACAGAAATTAAGTGCAAAAAATCTGTCCAGCTATTTTCTGTATTTGAGAAAAGTCTGATATTTTAGATATGTTTCATTTTTTAAAGTACAAAAACTATTCCTCAAAAGATAAATGGTGAAACGATATAGACACTCATCAAAAGAATAAAACAAGTTACCAATAACTAATATAAAATTTTAAAATGCTTTATATGTCTAATAATTTAAATTAAAATCACTGAATTTCCATCTATGAAATTAGCAAAGGTGTCAAAAACAAAATATCAGTTATTGGAAGACATATGGGAGGACAGATACATTAATGCTTTGCTGGTGGAGCTGTGAATTGTTTCAACCATTCTGGAGAGCAATTTGGAACTATACACAAAATGTCACTAAATTGTGCATACTCTTTAACACAGCAATACCACTTCTAGGATTATGGAACCGATGCTATTAAGAAAACAAAGAAAAGCATCAATATATGCAAAAGAAATATAATAGTACTTTTTCTTAGTTGTAGAAAAAGAGGAAAATAAGTAGGTGCCTGTCAGTTGAGATGTGACTAAAGAAATTAAAATATATGAATATTACTGTACCACAAGAAATGATGATGAAAAGACTGGATACTGGGGAACTTGAAAAGAGTTATATTAACTGATGATGCCAGAAAAGTGATCAGAATGGAGAGAATAAATGATGCAATAATAAAAATATTTTTTAAAGTAACTGAACAATTTAAGAATGTAGGTCACAATTCTAGAGAAATATTGATGAAGCATGCATCCCTCCTCTAGACAGAGAAATATTGAAACTGAAGGGCAGGAGGAAACATATTTTGGGGTACAGAAAATGTCTGGTTTTGACATGTTTTTGTTTTTGCTATGAGGGAGATAACAAACCATTGAATAGGTAACTATTTGCCATTCCATTCCCAAAGGTTACCCCTTTGGGGTAATATATTTTTAAATGGATGAGGAAGTACTTTCTTTCGTACCAGTTCAACAAAGAAAATCCTTTATGCCATCACTTGGGAATCACATTCATAGAGAAGAAAATGAAAACCAGTTTTGGAAGCACTGTTTTTATTTTTCCTTTTTCCTCCATGAGTACCACCAGAGACATTTTATGTTATGCTTATTTGACTCCTGATACAACATTACCGTTGAAGTCCTTCTAGTAATTTTTCATATTGTATGTATTATAAACTGGAAAGAATGTCGGGAATTGAATGAAGCAATCAGACTGGTTAATGTTTGGGATATTAGTTCTCTAGAATGGCCCAGAAGGATCATTTGAAACTAAACCACCCACACATAAAATACAAATGGCAATGTTTGAAAGTTATTACTCCTCCCCCCATTTTTCCTCATATTAGAGCCAAAAGCCCTTCAGTATAGGGCGCTTCCTGTAGATTAATGACTGGCCTTGGGTAATGGTCCTTGGCTCCATCTCAGGACCTCGGCATCTCCTCAAGAATGATTCTGTCTATCCATCCTCATTGCTTAAACGTGCTTCCTCTGTAAATAGGTTTTTATAGATCTTCCAGGAATAGGGACATTCTTCCTGGGGATGGGGGATGAGGTAGTTTAGTAACTGAGAAAGGAAGTTGGAATAATACAAGAAAATAAGTGATCTTCATGCACACACTGCTGACCCCACTAACATCCCTGCCTATCCAGCTGATATTGTCCTGAATGATTGGGAAAGAAATATGATATTTTAGCATTTTGTGGATAGGTGAGATAAAAGTGCAAAGGAGGATGAAGTCAGATCCAAATTGCTTAAAAACAGACCAAAACAGTGGTGGGGGGACATGCCTGGCACCTGTTCTGAGGCTCCATTTGGGGCTTGAGGGCTTTAGATACCTAGAAAGAGAATCTTATATGCTGAGTTAGCTTAATGCTAGGGAGATTGAGGAAGCCCTCCTTTCCAGAACCTAACATTTAAGGTGTGTGTTTGTGTGTGTGTGTGTGTGTGTGTGTGTGTGTGTGTGTGTGTGTGTGTGTGTGTGTGTGTGTGGTGCAGATAGGTGAAGAAGGGGAGATGGATTGCTCTTCAGACTGAAGCTGTTTCATGGGCAATTTTTCTTATGTTTTTTCACATATTACTCTTTGAAGGTAAAACTTAGGAAGAGATGGAACAGCCGAGGCTGTATGGACTTAGAGTACTGCCTCTTTTGTTCAAGAATACGTTTTCATATGTAAATGTAATTTTACACCTGAGAAGGCCAAGACACCATAACTGGGGTGGCTGTTTATCACAGAAATCCCCTAATTTGGTTTCCTTGCCTCCAGACTCTCCCCTGTCCAATTTAGTTTTTGTCCATTTGTTAAATTGGCATTCTTACAGGTTGGCTGGGCTATGACTGGGACAATACCTACTTCAGAAATCCTTTCAGTTCCTTATGAATTTGAGGACAATATGCAAATGTGACATTCAAAATCTGGCTCCAGCCCCCTTATCTAGGCTGATTTCACACCGCATCTCTCCCTACTAACTTCATCCACCTAGCACACACTCCAAGCTGTAGTCAAACTGACTTGCTTCCTTCTTGCTATATATGACATTCCATTTCCAGGTTGCTTGTCTTTTTTCAGGAATCCTGTCACACCCATCTCACTGTTCCTGGGACATACTCCTTCATCACCCCAGCCTCTGAGTGTCCCTCCAATGCCACCCCCTTCACGAAGCTTTCTTTGATGGCTTCTGTACCATCAATGGCTTGTACATTTTTTTTTCCTGCAAAATACTTTGTATCTACTCTGCAGAAAGGCAGCACCAAAGACAGGAAGACTTTCATTAAGGTTCTGACTTAGACATTCGTGACCCCAGGCAAGATACTGCACATCTTATTACTGTAGGGTCAGGGATGTCAAGTAGGGTCTGGGACCTTCCTGAGGGCAGCCCCACCCAGACTAATTGTGAGTAGGAAATATTTAACTAACTAATAAGAATCTAATAAAACATTGATAACATTAGTTTCCCCCCTTTCTTAAATAGTGGTTTTTCCCAATTACATATAAAGACAATTTTTAACATTTATTTTTTCTAAAATTTGAGTTCCAGTTTTTCTCCTTTCCTCCCTCCCCTCACTCTTCCCTAAGACAGTAAACAAAGGGACATAACATTTTAAAGCAATGGCATCATGTAGCTCTCAGTGGGCCCAGATTCAATTTGAGTTTACACTATGGCTGGAAGCTACTTTTTAAGACTATTAGATCTAGAAAAGGTGCCAACTTGTCTTAGGAGAGGCTTCCTCTCCTGAGAATTAACTACACCAGGGAAATAATTTTTTTTATTATATTATATCTCTAGAGAGATAGCTTACACCCTTTCTTCTCTCCCTCTCCCTCCCCTCCACACATCCAGCTCTATGTTCTCTATATCAATGAAATCACAAGTTTCACTCCCACTCAAACATAATCTATTTTATATCTCTATCTATCTATCCATCTATCTATCGGTCTATTAATCTAACATCTCTCAGCCTAGTTATCTATCATCTATTATGTTATCTATCGTTTAACTATTTATCTACCTAACTTTATTGAATGTATCACCTGTGTATCTTTCTTTTCCCTCAGTTAACTGTAAACACCTCAGTTTCCTTATATTTAAAATGGGAAATTTGGAATTGATGTTCTCTACATCCTCTTCTAGATAAAAATTTTAATCTGTGAGGTCAGGAAAAAACATTGATTTTGTCTTTGTATCCCCAGTATCTAGCAGAGCACATGCTCCATTCTAGGTGCTTAATAAATGTTTGTTGGGGAAATGAACAAATGAATGACAGAAGGAAGGAAGGAAGGATATGGGTCATTGAGAGAAGCAGGGATAATGTGTTTGGAATACAGCCTATGTCATCTGGGGCTAGTGGAGTTCCTGGCCTCCTAGAATATATAGCCTTTAAGGGAGGGGGCAGTTTTAAAAATCATTTTTGCCTTCTTTTCTAAAGGCATCTTGGTCTATAAAAACAATGAGATCATTTACTACAGTTCATAAAACTTTCGGTATGCCCAACAGCCAGGAGAGAGCTCCTTCTGTTCATGACCTAACATTTCGAAGCCCATCTGTGGCAGCAACTGGGCGTAACAGAGCTGAAGAAAGGCACAGGAACAAAATGACTGCACTCCTCCAACTTGGGCCTCCTGAATTCATGTTTAACTTGTGCTTGTTAAGCCATATCAAAGTCCAGGCTGCCAAATCTAATCTGTGTAATTCAACTTCAGGTAGATGCCTAGGCTCATTTCTCTTAGGAGAGATTTCTCTTTGCCAGTTTAACAGGAATATTAAATATTGATCGAGTCACAGAACTACTACTTTTTTATTTGTTTGTTTTCCACATGTTTTATAAACGTGTTTCTTTTTTCTACAGGTTTTATTCTCTATCTGTACTCTCTACTGGGGAATAAGAAGCATGAGACAACTTGCCTCAGGCCATGTAAAGAAACTCTGAGAGTGAGCTTTCTATGATCTTCTGTATCTACTAGAAGGAGGGCAGCATCAAAGGCCTGAATGTGAACCAGGAGCAGATGTCCCACTTTCCATGCAAAGGAAGCAATTCAGTGCTTGACTCTTGGAAAACACCCTTTACTGAAGATTGACTCCAGTGGTCATTTGGTTTGGCTTAATTTTGTGATTAATTATTATCTGTTATCATTACAATCTGACATATTTTTTCTTATCAATTTTGAGTTCAATATTATGCCAAAATCCCCACTAAATGTCTCTTCTGTTGTCACTTTTCAATTAGGCCAGTGGTGGGAGCACAAATACTTTTGTACAGATTGAAGATTTTAGTTGTGACAGCTTAATAATAGACCTTGTTTTTCCTTAGGAATTTATTATAGTAATATTAAAACACTTATCTGGGTCCACAAATGTGTCATTACAAAAGGAACTTTATATATTGCAAATTTTACTCTTATAAGCATATGATTGGCCCTTTGAGAAGAACTATGGTTGACATGGAAGTCAGAATGTCATCAGTCTTAGGCTGGCAGAGGACTGAGAGGGCCTCTAGCTGAACCCTTTCCTTATTGGGTCAGTATTTGGTAAGTAATTGGTATTGAATAAATATTTGCTTATTTCTTGTTTGCTTTTAAAGATGGAAAAATGAAGGCCCACAGATGAAGTGATTTGTCCAAGGTCATATATAGAGTAAATGAGAGATGGGATTTGAAACCAGGTGTTCTGACTTTCAATTCACTGCCTCTTCCTCTGTACCAAACTGCCTGAGTGTCAACACTGAGAGGAAACATGGTGTAGTCAAGGCAGCAAGATAATGATAAAGAGAACAGCAATCAACAATGCCATTTCTGTAAGGCCTCAAGCTTTGCAGATATGTATCAAGACATATATACATGCACCTCTTTGTCTATCTACATACACATACACACATATATGGATGTATCTGTGTGTATACATGTAAGTATTCACACCAATGTCTTTATGTGTGTATTTATGCTCATGTGATAGGGAGTTGGGGTTCAGGTTTGAGCCCAGACATACACTGTGTAACCCTGGGGATCTCTCCTCACCTCTCAGTGTTCCAGACAGTGTGTAAGACTTAAGTGACACAAGATTTGGATCCACATCCATTACCGGAAGCCGTTTTCACAATAGAAGATACTTATATTAATGAAATTATGGTCTGAGACAATTGGAATGAATAAACACATAAGGAATATTGAAATGAGTGAATGAATTAATAAACTGATAGATTAATGATTATCTAAAAAGATGATCAAATGAATGAATGAGTAAATGAATGGACACATGAATAAACTAATAAAACAACAAGCAAAAGAAATAAATGGATGTTAGAGCAGGAGCATCAGTGATTTTCCCAGCTGGTCATGGGCATCCTGCTGGAGTCCTGCATGATCATCTTCCTTGTGGCGTCACGTTGCTGTAACTTGGGGAATAAAGCTGAATGTTTCAGTGATATTCATATCCATCTCAATGGTGGAGGAGCTGAGAAGCTTCTGTTAAGACGAAGGCTGCTGGAAACATAAGCTTTAGTTCTTTTCTTACCTTTGTTTCTTGTTTTGTTTTTGTTTCTCGTTGTTTCTTTAGAAAGCACTGGGGGCGCTTTCATCTACTGAAAAATGCAGCCCAAGTGGTGCCTTCACTGAAAATATCTTTCCCTTGTTATATTCCGTAGCATTTTATGGCAAAAACAGACCAAACCTCTGCTCCCACAGCCTCTGTTTTTGGCCCCTGCCCCTCTCTCTAAGTACAGCCAAAAATAAAGATGATGAAACTAGGGAGGAGTTCAAACTGCAGGTGTCTATTTGTAGCAGGCATCATCTCCAGGCCTGAAAAGCATTGATTTTCAAACCGGAACAGCAGTGGCAGATTAAATTTTGCTTCATGGAAAAATTAACCAACTCAATCTCAAGCATCTGACATTTGGGTCATTGTGTTTGGGTTTTTTTTTTCCCATGTGTCTTTTCATATTTATTAACTTAATACAGAATTATAGGGAGTACTTCAATACATAAACAAATACTGGACCCTACTTTTGTCCCTCAGCAATAGTCTCTGGATTTTCCGTGAGCAGAATATGAAGGCACAGAGAATCCCTAGCATGCCTGTGTCATCCAGTGTGAAAATTCCCCAAAGTCCAGGCTCACCTTCCAGTGCTTATGCCCATAAATTACAACACCCAAGGTAGGGAGGGAAATATCTTCTTTCCAAATATTGAAGTAGGTTTCCATTTCCTAATGACTGTTACTCCTAAGGTAATTTCTATTTGAATAGTTAGACAACTCACCAGAGTGGGATTATATCTCATAAACTGGAAGAGTCCTCCCAGGCTGTTCTAGCCTAAAAGTCTCTTTCTATAGATGGGAAAACTCAAAGACCCACGGGGGTCATGATCACCCCAACATCACACAATTAGAAAGTATCTCAAGGAGGATTTCAATCCCGGTTTTGTGATCCCTCAATCTGCTTCTTTTTGGTGACACATCACGACTGCATTTCTGTGCTAAATTCAAGGAAAATACTTGAAGCACTCTAGTATTTTCCTTGAATTTAGCACAGAAAAAAATAGCCACCGTGTAGAATATATAGACCTGTGATGTGGTTCAGTGTCAACTAAGTTCATTCTTAGCTATCTAATGTGAGCTCTATATTTGGAGAAATAAAATACCTTCCACAATGCTTTCATTTTCCCCTCCCTACCTCTCCAGGCAAACTGATCTGGAAGATTTTTCCTTAAGACAAGTATAGAACTATATTTTTAAGGGTTCTGGAAGTGGATTCCCAGATATTTAAGCAGGAGAGAGGGATGAAATACAGACAGGTACTTGTCCTTTTCGCCAGGGCACAGGACCTTCAACCTGCTAATTTTCCAGTTTAGCTTTTCTTTGGAAAGTACTAATGCATGATGACAGATCATGGAACTTTTTTTGCATCAGAAATTGAACTTGAACTATGCCTTGTAATTTATGCTCAATCATGACTGGAAGAAATTTGACCTCAGCTCCCCAAGGGCCAAGTGCTAATCACAAGACTGAGCAATTATCTGGAGTTGCTCAGAGAGAAATGCCAAAGGACTTGGCAAATAATTAAGGACTATCCTAATTTTGCTCATTTTTGGTTAAGGAAAATGGAGAAAGAAATTGGAAAAGTCTTCAAGGTAATATGGACCAAAGCACAGACAAGAGAGAGGAAACTACAGAGACAGATGATGACCAGTGTCTGGTGACAATTGGGAGTGGACCCTGTGGAAGTAGTTTTCAGTTTATGAAATATGCCAGGAGGTGGGAGGTAGTGAGGGAAACTTTACCATGAGCTTAAGAGAAATGCTTCCCAGGCTTTCTCCTTCGGTCATTGGCATGAACTTGGCCGAGATTTATTGTAGAGATTTTCCTTAGAGCAAACTTCTATATTCTAGTAATCTTTCTTTGTTTCCTGCCCAATGCACCGTATTTATTGTCTACGTCTTTTACACTGTTTCATCATTCTAATTATTTCAAGTTTGAGATGGGTACTCTTTGACAAGAGAAGGCAAAGGAGTCAGGAGAAATGGGTTCCAGTCTGAACTCAGACACCAGAACTAGGTGTAGGTGGTATAACTACATGGTGCATTTGTTAAGGGATTATAGTGTGCTAGGTACTATTAAGTAGTGTTCAGAGAGTCAAACTTGGTGTCAGGAATACATGAGTTCAAATCCTGCCCCACACACATGTCCTAACTGTGTGATGTTGTATAAGGCACTTAAACTCTTTCAGTCTTAGTTTTCATAACTAAATGGGACTGGTCCAAATGCCTTTCTCTCAGGGATATTGCTGAGGATCAACCGAGATATATAATGCTATGTGTAAAGTTCTTCCCAAACCTCAAATTAGAAGTGATAGATGTTGCTCATTATTGGGCAGCTAGGTGGCAAAGTGGATAGAGGGCATGGCCTGGAGTCAGGAAGACTCATCTTTATAACTTCAAACCTGCACTCAGACATTTACTAGCTGTGTGACCCTGGGCAAGTCACTCCTTGCTTTCCTCATCTTTCAGATGAGCTGGTAAAGGAATTAGTAAACCACTCCAATATCTTTGCCAAGAAAACTCAAATGGCGTCACAAAGAGTCAGACATGACTGGAGTGACAGAACATAGTATTGCTATTATTACTGTTAGAATTATAATGTTGGTGATAATACTGTTGGAACCAGGAACAACTCAGTCTCTTTTATCGTCCATCTATTAACTGAATATTACACATCTCCCTTTATAAAATATAACTCCTGAAAGGTTAGCATGGATTCCCTTTGGTCTTGGAGGAAGGGAGGGATGTATGGAGGGAGGGAGGGAAAGAGAGAAAGATTATATATATATATATATATATATATATAGAGAGAGAGAGAGAGAGAGAGAGAGAGAGAGAGAGAGAGACAGAGACAGAGAGAGACAGAGACAGAGACAGAGAGAGACAGAGACAGAGACAGAGAGAGAGACAGAGACAGAGAGAGACAGAGACAGAGACAGAGACAGAGAGACAGAGAGAGACAGAGACAGAGACAGACAGAGAGACAGAGATAGAGACAGAGAGACAGAGAGAGACAGAGAGACAGAGATAGAGACAGAGACAGAGAGACAGAGATAGAGACAGAGAGACAGAGAGAGAGAGACAGACAGACAGAGAGAGACAGAGAGAGACAGAGAGATTAAGCACTTACTCTGTGCCAGGGTCTCAATGTAGCATAATGTCTTGAGTAATTTTAGATAAAATGTATTAATTTCTGAGATTATTATTAAAATAAAATTTCTCAAAAGCACCACCAGCCATTGTTAATGTAATTAAATCTCACCAGTAGAAACAATAACTTAACAGATGCACTGGTCCATATCTAGCCAAATGTACCATTTGCGGTATATAAATAAGGTTGCCTTGTATATGGAATTCACCATGATATTCTCCAAATTTGCTTCTTGACTGACCCATCTTGGGTTCTAAAAAGGCAATTTTTACATTACATGATGGCACAAGACATGGTCACAGCTATTGTTTTGTGTCGGAGAAATTAGAGAGAAGCATGGGTTCAGAAGATACAAGAAAAGGGTCCACATTGAGAATGACACATAGAAGAAGGCTTCCTTATCCCTTGTTTATTTATTGACCCTTGAGTCAAAATATCTGTAACCTGTAGGTGAAGTTTTTTTGTTTTTGTTTTTTTGCTTTTTTGTTTTTTTTTTTCATTTGTTTGGTTTTTTTTTTTTTTTTGGAGGGCAATTGGGGTTAAGTGACTTGCCCAAGATCATACGGCTAGTAAGTGTTAAGTGTCTGAGACCAGATATGAACTCAGGTACTCTTGGCCCCAGGGCCCGTGCTTTATTCACTGTGCCACCTAGTTGCCCCCATAGGTGAAGTTATAATTCGTTCAAGATGAAGATTATTTCAGGCTTCATATTTTGTTTGAATAGAAGAACTGATGATGCATAATATTGAAGGCTACTTTTCATGTATTGCTGTGGTATATTATGTATTTTTTTTTTTTTTTTTGCTTTTTGGAGGGCAATTGGGGTTAAGTGACTTATCCAAAGTCGCAAGGCTAGTAAATGTATCTAGAGTCTGAGGCTGGATTTGAACTCATGTCCTCCTGACTCCAGGGCTAGGGCTCTATTCACTGTATCACCTAGCTGCCTCCATGTTATGTATTTCAATGGAATATCATTGATAAAGGTAGCTCTTTCAGAGATGGAGATCACAGCCCATCCAAGCAAGCCCACTCTGGGTGTCTCTTGTTTGTGTCCTCTCATAAATGTTCAATGAGCTATGCTGGGGTAGGGGGGAGGCAGAAGGATTTCTCTAGTTCTCTTCACATTGTATAGTTATCTGTGGAGAACAATAGACTGTTCAGTATTAGACCCTGATCTTCATACATGATCGGTTCATTATTTGCTTGTGATGTAGAGCATTTATACCACATAATAAAACTACTTCATTTTAGAATATGTTTAATTAGTGCTGAACCAGCAGAACTTTGCCTGGGAGCAATCAATGGAGAAAGAGCTTTAATAAATATAGTCTAATTTATGATTTGAGGGCAGGAGAAAGCAAGCAGAAAACAGGTTTAATCTATTTAAAAGAACAAGTGAAATTTAAGACCTGCTTCAAATATTTGTCTGTATATTGTCCCAATAATTATAGATGAGTCATATGCTTATTGAAATAGGCTCTAAAAGGTCTCTTTTTGGAGGGGACAGTATGATTTCAAGCAATATGTTTTAAAAGTAATACACCTTCTGGGGCGGCTAGGTGGTGCAGTGAATAGAGCGCTGGCCCTGGAGTCAGAAGGACCTGAGTTCGGAGCCAGCCTCCGACACTTAATCCATACAAACAAAAACCTAGCCGTATTGGGCAAGTTACTTGGGCAAGTTACTTAACCCCAATTGCCCTAAAGGGGCGGCTAGGTGGCGCAATGAGTAAGAGTGCCAGCCTCGGAGTTGGGATGACCCGAGATCAGATCCGGCCTCAGAAAATGAGCACCCACGCACAAATAATGACTAGCCGTGTAACCTTGAGCAAGTTACTTAACCCCAATTGCTTTAAAAAAAAAAAAAAGTAATACACCTTCAACTGATATAGTGGAAAGACAGGTTGGGCTAGGAGTCAGAAATCTTGGGTTTTGCTCCCAACTCTTCTAGCAACCCTTTATGCAACCCTAGCCAAGACCCTGTCCTTCTCTGAGCCCCAGTTCTAACATATAGGAGGCAATCTTTAAAATGAAGGAGGTAGCCTGGGTGATCACACAGGGCTCTTCTCCTACATTTGACTGAATTATGTGTTGTGGCTTTAAAACAATCATTGTGTAGTGATGGCACACCGTTAAAGAGAGAAAAAGCTTATGTTACACTCATGGCCAACAGATTTTCCTATATCTACCTAAGAACCTCAGGGATATTGGTCATCTTTTCTCCTCTGTAGCCCCAATTATCTTTGGCATCTCCACCATGCTTCCATTCCCTCTCTCTGCTCTCCATTCCCCCTTCATCTGTTAAAGTTAAGAAGTTTTCTATAAGGTTGTGCTAATCCCCCATCTCTGTTTTGAAGCTACATTAGGTTATCTAGGGTATATTACTGTCTGAAAGGTAATGGGAATGGAGGGGCATCTTTGTGAAAATTTGCCTTGAAATGAAAAACTTCTCCCCTTCCTCCCCACCCCCGATATGTAGCCCTCCAGAGACATGAGTAGGTGGACCTAAAAGTCACAGGAAATTCAGCTCATTTTACATCCGTGGGCATGAAGAACACTGGGGGTGGGGGCTGGGAAGAGGAAATTGCTTTACTATAAGGCTCAGGAAGAGTTTCAAGTTTTCCCAATTGTATCATCAGGTTGGGATCGTAAACAACTTTTATTTTTCAGGAGCTGGGCAAAGATCCCTCCTTGCAAACCTTGCTCCACCAATTTGAATGATGCAGAAAATGCACTTTTCCCTATTATTTACTCTCTTTAATCCCACATGGAACTGTGAGCATGAATAAACTATCATTGGCATCCTTGGGGCACCACTGTTTTTTCATGCCATAGTACCCATTGGGCAGCAATGGGAGACTTTGGCAGGTAAAGCAAGGAGGTGGGTAAGATTATTTTGATTGGCTTATAAAGAAAATGGAGAGAATTAATGGGGGTTTAGCTGGTTCCAATTCAGCCAATGGTGGCAAAAATCAAAGAGGTAATACTCCCCTTACCCTTGGAAGGTCCTAGAAGTGAACTCCATTTTCCAAATGTCATTGGGAATGGAAAACCTTCCAGACCCTTGGAGAATTGAAATAATATTCACAATATGGATGAGGTGCTGCCCCAACATTCTCTCAATGGGAGATCTTCTCACTCCTCATTATCCATTAAATCAGCCAATTTCTAAGGTGGTTATGTTGTTGTGAGCTGGAGAGACAGCAGTTACAGGGAAGAGGACCTGAAAGTCATAAAGAAGAATCAAACGTGCTCTATGCTACACACTACTCAACAAATAAGGTATACAAAGACAAAAATCCAACGTGTTCTGTCTCAACGAGGTTATATTCTATCCCGGCATCAGGTGCTGGACTTGTAGTTGAGGAGAACAGGCTTCACATCCTGCTTGGAACCTTTACTAGCTTTGTGATTATGGGCAAGTCTCTTGCATTTTAGTGCTGCACTCATATAATGAAGGGGCTTGGCCCCAATGGTCCCCCAGTCTCCTTCCAGTTCTAAATCTTCAATCCTTTGACACTACTGGGCTTGTAGAGATGATATTTATCTGGGGCCATAGTAGAGAACCAGAAGCAATGTGGTGGAAGGTGCAAGGATGCCAACTGAGGCCAGATGTGAAGGAAACGAACTGACCTGTGAAGTGCCAAAGGCAGCTTTGGGCAGGGCTGAGTTGCCCTCCCCAGAGGTCTTCAAGTAGAACCCGGATGTCCACTTGTTGGAACCATTCTAATGAGCTGGTCACTGAGATCCCTTTGAAAGCCCACTTTCAGTGATTCAGGACCAAAGCCCAAATGACTAGTAGGTGATATAGAAACGATCAACTTGTTTGTTTGTGTTTCATATGGAATGGCCTGGATGAACATCTCTTATGGCTAGTGTCGTGGGAAAGGTGAGAGGTCTGGACTGAAGCAGCTTGCCTCTCCAATGTTAAGACTTCTGAAAAGGACAAAAGGAAAGTTTTGAAATTTCCATAACTGTTCTTTTTCTCTTTTCCCATATGAGGGAAGCCTGGAAGTACATAGAGACTTGAGGGAATGTTTCCATTGTGTGGGAGAAACATCTGCTCAGAGTGCAGCAGACCACCAGAGGCGCAGGGAGGGAGAAGCCAGGAGAGGGTGGAGGAGGTAGACAACAGCAGGCAAGCAGGGAGGAAGTTAGGACTCGCCACCCCATTGAAGCCTTCATGCCCTTCCTTGCTCTCGTCTTCACTATTGAAATGAAGAAAAACACAACATGTAAAACATCATCTTGAGGATGACCCCAGAGCTATGCTGAAGTGTTCCAGGTTTTACCCAGTCATCCATTTTCTGAACAAATTTAATATAACCCCCTTTGCTCAAGGCACTGTTCTAAGGGTTGGGAACACAAAGAAGAAGAAAGTTAGCAAACAACTAGTCCCTTCCCCTATAGAGCTTACATTACCCTAAACAAGTGAGGGACAATGAAGGGATTGGGGTTATTGCCACCAGTATGTTTCTGCCTTAGGTAGAAAATGATTGCTTTGGCTTCCATGGGTGTAACCATGGCTGTCTTAACTACCTGTCCTTAGTAGTTAATACTATTGGTGAATTGGAGAAATGACAGTGGAAGGAAATGTATCTCAAATAGCCCTTGCAAAACAGTCTGGGTCCAAAGGTGCCTGGCAAAGGCACACTGTTATTATGAGAAAGTCCTGGCTATTTACTGCTAAATAAACTTTTGCACAACCTTAGGGTCCAGAAAGAAAAGTCCTAAGGTAGCTTCGATCAATATTGACCAAGAATCTTTGCCATTGTCACAGGGACTGCCTGGTGTCCTCTGATATACATGGTCCAAGCTGTTCCAAAATGGTCTGTGCCTAACAGTAAGGTGGAAAAAAGAATGTCCAGTTTCCAGAATCTCTCTCTACTTGTCACTTATTGCCCCAACTGTCATCTGGGTCACTGTGTTTATGTCTACAGAAAGCCCTAGAAGACTTGTTGTCTATCAAATGGTGACAGACCCTGATTACACTTCAAATCAAAAACTTGAGGTACTGATTGCTTTTTTTGCTGTAGTGACCGGGTTGTCTGGCAAATGATTTCCTCTTTCCCCCCAACCAATATGCTAAACTGAGGAATACAGCATTGGCAGCAGGAAGCACTTGGGATTTACAATAATTGGGCTGGGATTTTGACCTCAGTTCTTGACTTTTATTGATTTTGTGACCATGGACAGGTCACATCAATTCTGGATCCCATTTTCCTTCTGTAAAATGAAGGGAGGAATTGGCCCAGTTGAGAGAGAGAGAGAGAGAGAGAGAGAGAGAGAGAGAGAGAGAGAGAGAGAAAGAGAGAGAGAGGAGAATCTCTGTATACCATAAACAAAATCTAGCAAATCAAATTCCAAATTCCCAGATTGGTCATAGTCATCAATGTGTTTCTTATTGTCTACGATTAGTCCATTTACTATGTCAAGGGCAACATTCTTTCAATATCCTCTGGAACTCTGCTTGCTCATAAAATTAATCAAAGTTCTTTAGTTTTTCAAAGTTGTTGTTTTTGTGTTTTTTTTTTCAAATTTTGACAAAATAGAAACCCTTCTCTTGGTTCTGCTAAATTCACTCTGCATCAGTTCATATATATCTTCCCAAAGTTCTTTTAAATTTTATATTTTCTCATTTATTACAGTATAATAATATCCACTTCACTTATACATCACAACTCATTAAGCCATTCCTTAATCAATTGCACCACTGTAGCTTTCAGTTTTGTTTCATTTACAAACAAAGCAAACCTGTTATTTTCCTCCATTCTCTTTCCTCATGTTTATCCTGTTCTCTCCTTTAACTCTGTCTATCCTCAAAAATGTTTTGCTTCTGACATCTGTTTCATGTAATCCTTCTTCCCTTCTATCAACCCCCTTTTCTTATCCTCTTTCCCTTCTACTTTCCTATAGAATAAGATTTCTATAACCCAATTGAGTTTGTCTGTTATTCCCATTTTGAAACAATTCTGATGAGAGCAAGGTTCAAATACTCCCATCACTACCCCCATCTTCCCTTTTACTATAAAAACTCTTCCTTTCACACTTCTTTTATGAGATTTTTTTCCACATTTTACCTCTTCCTTCCCCCTTCTGCCAGTACATTGCTCTTTCTGACCCCAAAATTTTATTTTTATGTTACTTTTTATTGTCAGGGTTTTTGTGTATTGGTGTTTGTTCATTATTCCAGCCTACTTCTTGACTTTTAGCTTTATATTGTAGTTAGGCTCTGGTCGTTGGATGTAATCTACTGTCCCAAGCTTCAGGTTTTTTGTGTAGTTCTTTTTCAAATTTCATTCTGGGGGTCTGTATGATTTCAGTTCTTCCAAAGTGGTATGATCTAAATAGAGGTTTGTTTACTACTCTCTTGGCCCATGTTCTGATCTATGAATGATCACAAGTCTTGAAACTGTAACCAGAGTTCCTGCTCCGCTGTGAACACAAATTCTGGTGTGCTTGTGCTCTTCCTCCCCCTTGAACTGTCACCCTGGACTGCCACCTGGATACATGTATAGGTAATGCAACAGAGTCCTGCTCCTGGAGTTCTGCAAGCAGCTGATGATGCAGCTGATTCAGTCAAGCCCAAGTCCTGCTCCTGATTTGCTGGATCCTGATCTGGACTGGTGCAACATATCCTAGACTCTGCTCCATTCTCACCCAGGGTGATAGATATTTCCTGCAAACTTTCTAAGTTGTATTGGCTGGACAATGTTCCACACCTCCATTTTGTGGGTTGTACTTCTCCAGAATTTGTTTGGAAGTATTATTTAAAATTGTCTGGAAAGGAATTTGGGAGAGCTTACATGAGTCCATGTATTTTCTCTAACATCTTTACTCTATTCCCTTTAATTTATGGATCTACAACTATTTCTTTCTGAAATGGGGTACATAGGCTTCTGCAAAATGTTTGAGGGTACCAGGACACAAAAGATTAAGAATGCCTGCTCTAAAGCTTGGACTGAATTATCTGGAACTTTACAGCCTCTCTTCAAAGAAGGCTACCAGGCCAACCAGCCATCACATTTCCCACCTGGTCACTCTCCTTTGGACCAGACTCTGCCAGGCTCTTTCTGGTTCCAGCAATGGTGAGCCCCATGAGGGAGGCAGCCATTGTCTTTTTTCATATTTATATCCCCAGAACTTAGTATAGCACACAACACTAAATAAATGTTTAGTGATTGAGTCAATGACATGGGAATAACATGTGGAGAATAACATGTCCAATAAAATTGGACATGTGTACACACATATTTTGTACATGGCTGTGCATAGATGTTTATATACTCATATATGTATATGGGTAAATCTATAGCTATGTACATATACATACATACATGCACACATTTTTTTTAGTCATGATAAAATAGTAGAATGGAAGAGGGATGATAAGTATCTCAGAATCCTTTATCTATACCTTTTGTTTTGTGAATGTACCTAATTTTTTTATGCCCAAATTGATGAAATCATAGGGTCCTTCCCTTCCAAATGTTGATTCTGATGAGAGACAACATCCTTGAAGCCACCACACACACACACACACACACACACACACGGTAGCTTTGGAAACCAGTGTCACCCACATGACAGCAAGAAGGCTAGGTGCTGTAGAATGTAAGGATTCAGATGGACACAGTGGGGTTGAAAGCTCAAGTGGAAAGGCGATTCTTCTGAATGGACTGCTTTGTGCCTTATTGCCACTTTTCCACTCCAAAAGTGGTATGTCTCTGAGCAGAAAAGGCTCAGGAGAGGGGTATGATGGAGGAGAGGCTGGAAGTAGTGGCAGAAATAAGAAGATCTGCCTGCCAGAGGTTCTTCCTTGAGACCTGTGTACCCAGATTGAGCTCCAGGACCAGTGGCAAGCAACCATAGATGTTATATGTCTCTGCTTCCTATCCTTGGAAACATCCTATCACTTCTTCATTGTTGGGATCTAAAAGATATTAACAAAAGAGGCAAATTAACCATGTTTTGTCTTCCCATTTGGTGATCAAATAGTGGAGTTCCCACCCTCTGCTAGATCAGTGTTTCCTTTTCCTATGATATTCCTTTTAATATAAGAAGAGGCACCTTGGGTAGAGCTACCGAAGACTTAGTCTAATTACATTTACATAAAGGACAAGCTGTAGATAGTACCAAGAATAGATATTATTGGTGTGTTCTTCAGAAAGTCTTTATTTTGAACCTGAAATTGATTTTAGAGTCGGGATTGAGAGGAAAGGAGAGAAGAAGGAGTTTGGGCTGTGTAAGGACGAGGCAAAAGTGGGGGAGGCCAGGGTGGAGAGAGACTAAGAGAGCCAAGCTTTGAAAAAGGAAAAAGAGTTAGCTAAGCCAGAACCAACCCAGTGCTTCCCTTCCTCTCCCTCTATTCCCAATTCAACCCTATCTCAATCCGCTCAAAATTTCCCCCCATCAGGACACTCCCATTTTTGGACATAATTGCCCAGACTAAACCCAGACCTTGTCTAGTCCAGTGGTGGCCTGACAAAAAGGGGACAGCAAGCCCTTCCTCTTTTCTTTTGGACTGCTCTGTTGGAGAATCAACCAACTCTCTTTCCTACATTGACACTGCCATCTATTGGAAGCTGGAAGAAAAGACTTTAAGCAGAAAACCCTGGGGGATTTTGGTTTGTTTGTTTTCAGATTAAGAGAAAAATAATTTTGTTGAATGAAGAGGTTTAATGTAAAGGAAAAAGAAGTAACAAAATCCCTGAGGATGTTAGACATTAGGAAAGGAAAATGGACTTTACCAAAGCTGACACATGATCAGGTCCCTTCTGATTCTCAGAGAACTCATCTGTGTTTCAATGCTGACATTTTAGATTAAAAAAATGTGCCAAGCTAGTGACTGTTATTGAAAACACAACTACGGAACCTGTCTAAGCCATCTGCATCCTAGAGAAGAAAATACCATGGACTGTAAGTCAAGCTGCCAATTTTACAGTGAGGAGTGAGAGACAAAAACAAAAACAAAAACAAACAAAAAACCCAAAAAAGAGTAAATAAACAAAATCTGCTTTTAAAATCTTTTCTTCTTCAAAAACAACTTGAATAAGCCTTTCTGGACCCCTTTCCTACTCTAGTTGGGACTTCATGAAAAAGAGGTGTGGAGAGTTACCAGAAGATGTGCAGTGGGGCCCATCTGTAAAGAAATGTTTATCTTTCTCTTTATTTTGTTGGTTGATTTAACCCACTAAGGACACGTAGAGGAGCCTAAGTGCCCCCCATATAGCAGGCATGCATCCTTGCCTAGCCAGTCTTGGCCTATTTCTTCCTTGTCTTTGGGCGCTATAAGGGATAAAGCTTAGGACTTAAAATAAGGAAGCCATGAGTTCAAAATCTGCCCCTTACAAACAATGACCCTGGGTATGTAACCTCTATCAGCATGAGTTTCCTCATCTGTAAAATGGGGATAATGTAATAATGACATCTCTCAGATAGGGATACTTTGAGGAACAAATATGATAATACAAAAAAATCCTTTGCACACCTCAAAGTTCCCTAGAAATGCTCACAAGTATTATTATATCAGCATCAGTATTTATGAGGGCCCTTCAGCCTCTGTGTGCACATGCCCTTCTATAGCAATGGTTACCTGGAACAGTAACAGTGTCTGGATACCCAGATACCCCTGGGTAAATAAACTTGACAAAAATGCCTTATGGGAAATTATGTAAGCTGTTCCCTGTGTGATCTTTATCTATGAAAATTCCATCATGTCAAAGCAGAGGTATCCAAACAAAAGGATTTGCTCTTATCCAGGTATAGATGGGGAGTAAAGATAGGTTTAAAATACAGAAAACTGACTCTACGTGTGCATTGCATTCACTCTCCTCCCTGCTGAACAAGTTCAGTTCAATAAATAAGAGGCAACCGGGCCTACTCAGTCCTCTGCAGTCACCATCTTGGTGTCCGTGCTTTGCCATCTGGGCCCAGTGCTGCCAATCTGGAGCATGCTCAGTGACTACTCTGTGTATGATGAGCCTTGCTGTATTCTGTGAATGGACTGTCTGCACTCAGGAACCTAGGAACCCCAAGGTTTTAATTATTTTCAATCCCTTAAATTCTTATCAACACGTCTTATTTTAGGGCACTTCCATTTTGTGTTCTGTGCTACCTCTTCCCAGACGACAATCATATAGAAACATCGATATGTAAATATGTATATATATGTACATATATGCAACATAGAATGTTTACTCTTTTATTAATTTATTTCTCCCGCTGTCTTCTCCTGACAAAGAAACAAACAAAAATAAAAAAGCCACCACAGTAGAGCAAAACAAGCTTCCATATCTAAAAAATAACGTCTTAGTTCATTTCAAAGTATATACCTCTCTAACCAGGAGGGAAATCATCTTTAATCTTCCCTCTTTTGGACTTGGATCAGTGACTAATTTAAAATTTTTCTCTGTAATTGGTCAAGGAAGGCCCCACCAAATGGCACCCCAGATTCTGAAATCGAAATCCAGTGTGAAGAGCACTGTACTAAGTACTAGAGGCATGGAGAGTGGGAAAGAGTGAAACTTTGATGGAAATGATGGCTGCCCTTACTGAGTTTATGGGCCAGTAAATTCACCATAATGGTGAGGGTACAGAGCAATAGTAGTAGTAGTAGTAGTAGTAGTAGTAGTAGTAGTAGTAGTAGTAGTGATATTTGTAATAGTGCTTTAAGGTTTGTAAAGTACTTTACGTGTATCCAAAATGAGACCCAATTCTACTCATCCAAAGTGTGTCTTCTCTCTCAGGGGAAACCTTTGGTATGTGGGCTGGATATGGCTCCTTTATTAATTTCTTCTTGTTTAAAAAACATAAAATGAGAATTAATATTTCTTCATGAGACTGCAAAAATGCAACATGTCTTGGGAAATCAATACCCCATATTACCACCAGATGGAGGAGTGACTCCATGCATGTCAATGACCTTCAACTGAAGCAGGAGAGATCAGCTGGAGAAATTCTATGACAGCAGACTAGGCAGAGAAGGGCCAGCATGAGGTGGGCCAGGTTGAAGGTCCAGAACGGCTGTTGTTAGCAAAGCCAAGGTGAGGGATCCATCATCCTGAGTAAGCAGACAGAGAGAACTCCAGTGATGCCTGCCTGTGCTGCCAAGTGTCAGAGAAGGGGGGATCACTGTGCATAACACATGCCGACAACATCTGACCATCTTCCAACATAATTAGGGGGTGGGGCTTGTTCTCTTTCTGCTTACGGTCACAATTAAGGATTTCTGTTATTCCCTCAGGTCTTTGGCAAACATTGATCAGAGGTTCTATCACGGTGCTGAAAGGGCTAGATTTGAGTCAGAAAATGCCAGTTTGAGCTGTGTGACTTTGTGCAAGTCATGTACTCTTTGGCATCAGTTTCCTGATCTGCAAACTCTTCCCTTCCTCCTCAGGTATGTTCAGCACCTGGCTTATCTTCTTTTCCACCCTTTTCCCAGACACCCTGGCTTCAGAGGTCTTTAATCACAGGGCCATAACACTGGAAATGAACATTTAGATAGGTGGCCTCTAGGTGGCAGAGTGCCTGGCATACTAGATAGAGAGTTAAAATCCTGCCTCAGAGACAGCTAAATGGCGGTGGCCATGTCACTTCACCTCCCTGCCTCAGTTCACTTATCTGTAAAATGAGGGTAACAATAGCACCTATCTCCCAGACATGCCATGAGGATCATAGGAGCTAAGACCTATGGAGCATTTTTCAGATTTTCAGGTGTCTTATCAGTGCTATTTACTGACTTGAGACCCATGAGACTACAGAGACCATCACATTGAGTCCCTCATGTTAGAGATGAAGAAACTGAGTCCACCAAAGTCCAGTTACTGTCCAAGGGTCACACAGTCAATATCTAATAAACTCTGAACATTTGAAATTTCTCCTGAATGAATTGAGGAATTAGATCTCAATTCGTATAACTCCGTTTCTAATAGAACTCATCCACACTAACAGATTCTCCCACCTTAGGGAACCACAAACAGTCTACCTGTGATGTTCAGTTTCCTGGATGTGACTCTAGTGACAGGGTCACACACAAGGGCATCCAGCCTTTACAGGAAGATCAGGGCCTAGAGAGCTAGCCTTGAAGCCATGAAGACCTTGGCTCAAGGCCCACTTCTGGCAAATGTTGAAGCTGTGACCCTGGGCAAGTCATTTAACTTATCAGAGAAGTTAAATCTTGGGATCTTTCTGAGACTCTACATTTTTTCAGAAAGTTACAGTGTACATTGGTAGAAGGATTTTCTTCACCTCAGAGTGCCTTATACCAATGGAACCAGATTAAGTTATCTTCCCTATAATTATTTCATGTATAGGTCATCTCTGCTGATAGGACATAAGTGTCCTGAGGTCAGAGACTGTTGTCTTTACCTTACACAGGTAGAACTGGAAGTGACTTTGGAAGTCATTTGGGCCAGCATTGATTGATGTAGCCAAGAGAGGTTGTGGCTAGCTCAGGGCCACATGGTTAGGATGTGTTTGAAGAAGGATTCTGGAGAAGTTCTTCCTAACTCTAAGGCCAACACACCCCAGAGTGGCTCTAGCACAAAGTCTGGAGAGTACCATTAGACAGAGTGTCTTAGTGAGGCTTATTAACTGATAGATTGAGATAACCATGAATTTTCTCTGGAGTTCAGAGACTTTTTTTCTCTCTCATTTCTTGACAATGAGATATTTTCTCTTTTGAAATTTAAACAAAAAAAGCAGTATTTTCATATGTACAGCCAAACATAGAAGATTTTTTTATGAAAACATAAATCTCCATTTCACCTAGTTTTTTTTCAAAGACATAACAAATCCAAATGCTACCTTCCAAACCATCCTACTTCTCTCTCCTTCCTTCTTCTGTTCTCTTCTGTGCATAGAAATATTACACTCTCTGTGTCTCTCTGTTTCTCTTTGTCTTTGCCTCTCTCTGTCTATCTATGTCTGTCTGTCTCTGTCTTTGTCTTTGTCTCTCCCTCTCTCCCATTCTCCTTCCATGCCCCCCCCCCCACATACACATATGTGGAACAATTGAAATAAATGTCAGCTACTTACATTTTAGAGAATGAATGAGGAACATCAGAAAGGATGTTGCAGCCCTCCCTTGTAGACAATAAAAACCTGAGTTGGAATCCTACCTTGGGGGGCTCATAGCTATCTGATCGGGGACAAGTCTTTGAACCTCAGGTTGAATTTGCAAAACATGACAGTAATAGCACTTCCCTGACATAACTATTGCAATCTTCACGTAGCATTAATTAATTAATTAATTAATTAATAATCACGTAGCATTTATAGAGCAATTAAAGGTTTCCAAGCACTTTTAATATAATACCTCATTTGATTCCCATTTGAAATGATGTATATAATCCTTTGAAAGCCTGAACCTTCTATAGAAATCTCACCTCTTCCAGCTTCTTTATCAGACCATTACCATTTTATCTTAATGGATCTGACATTGATTCTGGTCTTTGACTTGTTGATCATTCAGATAAGTTGGGTAATAACACTCATTTATAATTTGTATAACACTGTTTTTGTAAGATTTGCTTTTGTTTTGTTTTTCTAGAATAAGATAAAAAATGCAGCTTTGAATATGACTTAAATTAATTTGAGTTCTGTTTCCTCACCCCTTAACATTTCTCTGCCCAAAAGACAGCCCATAGATACACGCCAAGATTAGAAGCTAGGTGAGGAGGCAGAGTCAAGATGGCAGAGTAGAAATAAGACTTCCATGCAACTCCAGCTTATACCTCCTCCAATTCATGTGAAAATGATTCTGAACAAACTTTGGAGCTACAGAACTTACAAAAATGTCACAGAGAAGCTATCCTCCCACTGAGGACAGCCCAGCAGGCCAGCAGGAAGTGGCCAGTGCAGCACTCTGGGAGCTGTGCCCATCCATGCTTGAACCTGAGGTTTTAGCCTCAGGGTGGCCTGCCCAGCCACCAACTGGAGGGACCTCAGATCACAGGGAGTTGTGGCAGTTTCCAGAATTATCAACACATAGATGCTAAGGACAAAGTGAGAGGTCGGTGCATTGTGGACCTTGGGATCTAGTCGTTCAAGAATGTGGTCCAGCCTTTATCCCTTGGAGGGAGAAGATGCTGAGGTACCACAGGTACAACAGCCCTGCAGCCACTGCCACATGGCAGCTTCAGCTGCTGGCTTGCAGATTGTAGGGGGACCAAGAAAACAGTCTGAGGGGTAATCAATCTTGCTTTAGCCTGTTTGGATCTGGATTGCAGTCTAGGGTGGAGGTCCTGGGGTCTGTGACCAGCTTGCCAGAGCATATGAAGGCTTCAGAGAAGGCAACCAATTAATGGCTTCAGAAGCTGAAAGAACCCCAGTGATTGGGACAAAGCTCCCCTGTCTGATAGCATAGTTCTACTGTGGCAAAAAGCTCAAAAATAAAATAATTAAGTGGCAGCATAAGCATGCAAAGGAAGCAAAACAAGCAGAGTAATCCGATCTTACACTCTTATTCTGGGGACAAAAAGGATCAAAGCATGGAACAGGAGGAAGACAATGAAGGCAGAACTCCTGCACCAAAAGCTTCCAAGAAAAATAGGAGCTGGTTACAGGTCATAGAGAACCTTAAGAAGGATTTTGAAAAACAAATAGAAGTGGAGGAAAAATTGGGAAAAATGAGAACAATGCAAGAAAATTATGAAATGAGAGTCAACAACCTGACTGAAGAAAATAACACCTTAAAAATAGCTTAACTCAAATGGCAAAAGAGGCTCAAAAAGGCAATGAGGAGAAGAAGGCCTTAAAAAGACAAATTTGCCAGATGGAAAAAAAAAATCTCAAAAACTCACTGAAGAATTAGATTGGAGCAAATGGAAGCTAATAACTTTAGGAGAAATCAAGATACTATTAATCAGATCCAAACAAATGACCAAAAAATAGATGGCAATGTGAAATATCTCATTGGGAATACCACTGACCTGTAAAAGAGATCCAGGAGAGATCATTTAAAAATTATTGGACTAACTGAAAGCCATGATCAAAAAAAGAACCTAGAAATCATCCTTCAAGAAATTCTCAAGGAAAATTGCCCTGATGTTTTAGAACCAGAGGGCAAAATAGAGGTTGAAAGAATCCACCAATCACCTTCTGAAAAAGATCCTAAAAAAAAAACTCCTAGACATATTATATCCAGGTCCTGGAGTTACCAGATCAAGGAGAAAATATTGCAAGCAGCCAGGAAGAAACAATTTCAATATTGTGGAAACACAATCAGAATCCCTGAGGGATCAAAGGGCTTGGAATATGATATTCCAGAGGTCAAAGGAGCTGGGATTAAAACCAAGTATCACCTACCCAGTAAAACTGAGTATCATGTTTCAGGAGAAAATATGGTCATTCATTGGAATAGAAGACTTTCAAGTATTCTTGATGAAAAAAATCAGAGTTGAATAGAAATTTCTTTTTTTTTTTTTTTTTTTTTTTTTTTTTTTTTTTTTTTTTTTTTATAAAGCAATTGGGGTTAAGTAACTTGCTCAAGGTTACTCGGCTAGTCATTTTGATTTATGTGTGGGTGCTCATTTTCTGAGGCCGGATCTGATCTCCGGTCATCCAAACTCCGAGGCCGGCGCTCTTACTCACTGCGCCACCTAGCCGCCCCTTTAGGGCAATTGGGGTTAAGTAACTTGCCCAAGGTTACACGGCTAGGTTTTTTTTTTTTTTATGGATTAAGTGTCGGAGGCCGGCTCCGAACTCAGGTCCTTCTGATTCCAGGGCCGGCGCTCTATTCACTGCGCCACCTAGCCGCCCCCGTTGAATAGAAATTTGACATTGAGATACAAGAAGCAAGAGAAGCATGAGAAGGTAAAAAGGGAAAATAAATCATAAGGAACTTATCAAAGTTGAACTATTTCCATTCCTACATGGAAAAACAATAATTGTAACTTATGATATGTAACAATAATATGTAACTTTCTCAGTATGAGAATGGTTGAAGGGAATAGAAATGTGTGTATATACATATATATGTATACTATATGTCTGTATAGGAGGGTATATGGGTATATGAATACATATGTGAGTGTGTGTATATATGTGTACAGGTATATATAGATAGAGGGCACAGGACCAATTTAATAGGAAGGGATGATACTTAAAAGGTGAAATTAAGAGTTGAGAGAGGAATATAATGATAGGAGATGGGGAGAGACAGAATGGGGTAAACTATCTCATATAGAAGTGGCAAGGGGAAAATGGTCATAATGGAGGGGAAGAAAAGGACGACAAAAGGGAATGGGTTAACCTTATTCTCACTGAATTTGGCTTAGGGAGGGAATGACATACATATTAAAAAGGATATCTCACTCTACAGGAGCATAAGGGGGGCGGGGATGAGAGGGGAGATGATGGAAGGGAGGGCAGGCTGGGGAGGAGGGGATTTGGGAGCACCCACTTTTGAAAAGGGACAGAATCAAAGTAGAGAATAGAACAAGTGGGAGGTGTGATAGGAGGGAGGGAGATATAGTCAGTCTTTTACAATATATCCACTATGGAAATGTTTTGCATAGTTACACATGTACAACCTATATTGAATTGCTTATCTTCCCAGTAAGGATGGGTGACAAGGCAGGAAGGGAATGATTCTGGAATTCAAAGTTTTAAAATAAAATGTTTAAACATACATATAATTAATATTATTTTACATGTAACTGGGAAATAAGATATACAGGTACTGGGGCATAGAAATCCACCATGCCCTCCTGGAAAGTTGGAAGGGGTATGGGGGAAGATATGGGGGAGATCAAATTGGAGGAGGGGATAGCCAGTGGGATTGCTATTTTGAGGTGGTTGTTAGGGAAAAAATGGGGAGAAAATTTGTAACTCAAAGTCTTGTGGAAATGAATGACATAAACTAGAAATTAATAAAGCATTTGATAAAGTAAAAAAAAAGCTAGGTGACACAAACATCCAACATTGCTATGAATTGCTATGTATTTAAATCATTTTATATTATTCTTTCCAATTCATTCTGACAAAATCTCCCCCACCCCCAGAAATCAGGGATCAAAATGGAAAGTGAGGGCCCTTCCAGATGGAGCAGTTGTTTGCCTTCTGTCATAGACCCAAGCATCTCATTTTTCATCAGGGACAGTTGTGAACATCCCTTGTTCTGATTCCTCCTCATGCATTGTCACTATATTTATAAATTCCATTAGCTCCCATCTGCTGAGAGCCTTTTCGTCCTGACCATGATCCACGACTCCCTGGCTGCCTAGGAAAGTTCTCTCATCCTGTTCCCAAATGAGGTACTGAAAGGCTGGGGATTTAGTGCTTTTTCCTGAGTCAAGCAGTGAGTCAGCATTGGGCCCAGATTTCAGGAAGCCAGCCCAGAAAGGTTAAGCCTGATGTAGTCATGCCTGCTTATCATTTTATCCTCTGGCTGTCTGGTGTTCTCTCTCCTTCCTCAGCTCGCCAAATATCAGAGATAAATGACCCCAGGGAAATCTGAACCATGCTGGTAATATCATTGGCACATGTGGAGGTTGGAGCTGGGCCAATGTCAGTGAGCCAGTGCACACAGAAATCCTTGCAAAATGATTAAACAAGCAGTAAGGTCATTCCAATGGGTTTACTCTGTGGCATCAAAATGTTAGGTGTTGTGGATGCAGAGACAAAGACAAACACAGTCCCTGCCTTCAAGGATCTTGCAGTCTAATGGTGTGTGTGTGGGGTAACATGTGAACAGGCATGTACATATATGATACATTCAGAAATGAAGTGTAACCTTTGAGGGAAATGTTCTACCAGCTGAGCCCTGAAGGAAGCTAGCAATTCCAAGAAGGGAAAAGGAAAGGGAGGGAAGAGGAAGTGAAGAAGCATTTATACAGCTTCTCCTGAGTGCCAAACGCTTCATGAGCTCAGTAATTTCCAATTATTTCATTTGATCCTCACAACAATCCTGGGAGGAAGGTGCTTTTGTCATCTCCGTTTTACAGTTGAGAAATCTGAGGCAAAGAGAGGTTAAGTGGCTTGGCCAGGGTCACACAGCTAGTAAGAATATGAGTTTGGATTTGAACTCAGTTCTTCCTGATTTGTCTACCTTTCTCTGGACTTCCAGGATTCAGAGATGTAGAGGGAAAGCATTCCAGAATGGTGAGCAAAGGCATGGAGATGAGAGATGGATCACTGCATGTGAGCACCAGCAAGTATGTCAGGATAACTGGCTCTTATAGTGTGTGGAAAGGAAAAGGATGGAGTAATGCTGGGAAGGGCCAGTTTGTGAAGCCATCCCAGTGCCAAAAGAATGAGTCAACAGTGAATCCCCCAAACCATGAAGTATCACTGGAATTATTGGGAAGGGGAAGGAGGTAGGGGCAAAATCATCAGATTGAAATAGATGAAAATCACTGGCAGCTATGTGGAGAATCAATTATAGAAGCAGATGGGCTAATTAAGAAGCTATCATCACAATGAGAGTTGATGTGGGTCTGGGACAATGTGGTGACTGTTTGAGGGGAGGAAAGGGTACACATCTGAGACATCCAGAGGGGCACCACTGGGCCCAAATATCTAAGTGAAGGAATGAAATGATTGATTGATTGATTGATTGATTGATAGAGTCAGGGGAAATTGATAAAACAGGGTTCCTGTTAGTGGGTAGATTTGAGATGAAAAAATAAAGTTCATATTCTGCTCAAAGAAGAGGTAGTCCCATATTCTCTTTGGCTGCCCCTGTGGACTGAAGTTTTCACCTGCCCCATCTAATTGGTCCACTTCTTTTGTCCTTGCACTAGAGCTCTGGGACTGGAAGAAAACTTATAGGTCATCTACAATGATGAAAGAATATCTCAGAGAAAATAGCTCAGTTAGTTGGGACTTTGCAAAGGCTATTTAGGAGCTGTGAGTTTCTCCTTTGACAATATGTATTCCCTATTTTCTATTATCATTCTCCATTTTAAAGTTTACTCTTTCCTGAGAATCTGTGTATATTTGTGAAAGAATATATCTTAGGCTTCTGGGGAAAAATTTTTATACCAACTTTTCTTACAAAATTGTCTTAGTAAAAACCCTTTCTCTAAAAGAAAATTTAGCTACTGTCTGATATTTAATGGAACTCACTAATGGGGGCTCATGAAAATTCCTTAGAATTATCTATGGAATACTGAAAGTGAAGTAGCGATAGTCTTCTAATCTTATCTGCTAGTCCATTTGGAATTGGGAGAATAAATAAAGAGGGGGCACTTAATCAGTTTAAAAAAATATTCTGGGGCAGCTAGGTGGCACAGTAAATAGTGCTCTATGGAGTCAGGGGGACCTGAGTTCAAATCTGACCTCAGACACTTAACACAAAAATTAGCCATGTGACCTTGGGCAAGTCACTTAACCTCAATTGCCCTCCGAAAAGCAAAAAAAAAAAAATATTCTGGATTCATTATGTAGCAAAACCTTTGGCAGTTCATAAAAACTGGTTTACATGTTCATAATAAAGTCAGAATGCTTTAAGGTACTCCCAAAATTGGCATTGGGTCCTTCTGTTTGATCTTTTCACTCTCTTAAGGCATTTTTTCCATAATTGAAATGGAGTCTCTAAGGTTATAGACAAATCACTGAGACAGATGGATTGAAAAATACATATTCTACAATTTTTAAACTTCTTTTTGTAAATTCATGTATTGGATAGAGCATCCATACCAATCAGATCAGAAAAGCTCATTCAGACTCCAGAGCCAAGAAAGATAATGGCTGCTATACTTACATGATGACAGAAGGAATTTGGACCCAAGGAGCTCCCTGCCCATACTCTGTCTAGACAGGTTCTTGGAGTTGAATGTTTAGCCTTATATTTAAATAAATACATTTGGAAAGGATGAAGGGATAAATTATTCAGGCATCATTTTACATGCATGAAGTGAAATCTTTTATTTTTCATTCATATTAGCATGCAGTTGGAATTATGAGATCCACATGGTAAACCCATTGGTTCATGTCCATTTTAAATTTTTTTTATTAAAAAAATAAATAATCCATAAACATAAAAATCACAACATAGAGTAAAGTCATATAAGGTTGAATACTTAAAACAATTTTAAAATAAGCACTTATGATTTTATAGTGTTGGAATTGGCATCAGGAAAAACTAGGCTCAAATCTCACTTCCAACACAATAGCTAGAAATCAATCTATCTGACCCACAGTCTCCTCATCTGGAAAATTATCATGGTAAAAAGCAATACTCATCATCTTCACTTCAAAGGATTGTTGTGAGTCTTAAATGAGATGGTTTGTAAAGTTCTTCACAAACTTTAAAGGATCTTTATAAATAAATATGCCATGTTAGTAAGAACAAAGTAAAAAAAAAATGAGTGATGGGCCTGGAGGTAGGAAGACCTGAGTTACAATCCAGCCTTAGAAACTGATTAACTGCTACCCTAGAAAGTCACTTAACCTCTGATTGCCTCAGTTTCCCCCACTGTAACTATAAGAGCATCTATGTCTCGACATGGTTGTAAGGATCAAATGAGATGATACTTATAAAGAGCTTAGCACAACCTTACTTATAGTAGGTGCCATATAAGTTTTAGTTGCTTTTGTTGTTGTAATTAACTGAACAATGGCCTTGTGGTCTGAGAGCCCAAAGTGAAATCCTACCTTTACCTCTCAAAACCATCATGACTTTCTTAAAGCCATTTGTTTTCCCTTTGCCTTGGTTTCCTGAAATCTAAAATTAATAGGTTAAACTAGATGAAGTTAAAGGTCACATTCAGCTCTAATCCTCTGATAATAATAAGAGTAACTAACATTTATATAGAACTTTATTTATTTCAAAGTGATATGCTTATCTAACTCAGTGGATTTTCCCAACACTCCCACTGGATCCCTCTTCATCTCGCAGGCCTTTCCCCTTTCCCCAGCAGATAGCTCACTGTGGCAGATGCTAACAGTCATTGGCCTCCTCTGAGGCCCAGCTCTTCTCTGGACCCTCCATGTGAGGAGCTGTAGGAGCCATCTGTGTTTGGGCATCTCATCCCCCAGCTCTGCTCCTGCCTGAATTCTTTACCTTGCCCCCATGTAGGTACCTGTACCCCTCCTTCCATCATCTTCACTCTCTTTTCTGCACTGTCTTCCCCCTTGAGCATGTGGATGAGGGCAGACACTGTCCTTATTTGCACTTCCAGGCCTCAGCAGGAGGACTGTGACTTAGCAATCACTTCAAAAATGCTTCCTGACAGCTATCTAATCACTGTGGGATGCGGTGCTATTATTATCCACGTTTTAAATATGAGGAAATGGTTTAAAGAATTGTCCAGTTTCAAACAGATGGCAAAGTTCTGGGGCAGGATTTGAAATCAGGTGCTCCTGATTCTATGGCCTTCACTCCATCCAGTAGGCCACCTCACTGCCATTTGTAAATATATATTGTGGTAGACTGAAAACTCCCTGAGGGTAAGAATTGTTTTTTGCTATATTTTGGATTTGTACCCTATGGGGCTAGCACTGTGCTTGGCATACAGTCTAGTCACTCAGTAGATGCTGATTCTCTGGAAAAAAAGATGTTGAGAGGAATTGGTAAAGGTTAGCTGCCCCACTAACACTTGTCTTACATGGACTTTGATGATTTGATCTGAGGAGTATTTGTATTAATATAAAAATAAGGTGCATCACACTGGGCCTATGAGATGTAACCGACGGGCTCATCTTTCTCCCCTGCCATGGCAATATCCATCAGCCAGCTTCTGAACATGACCTATGGCTCACAGAAATGTGCCATGGCTCCCTGCAGAGGCAGCTAGGTCACACAGAGATAAAACCCTGGGTGGTGAATCAAGAAGGCCTGAGTTCAAAAGCAGCTTCAGACATGTTTGTGGCCTTGGGCAAGTCATTAATCTCCATCTGTCTCAGTTTCCATACCTTTAAAAGTTGGATAATAATAAGTGATTGCCCCCAAAAGGATTGGGATGATCATATGAGATATTTTTAGAAGTGCCTGGCACATGTTGTTCATTTGTGTCTGATTTGTATGGCCCTGTTTGGGGTTTTCTTGACAAAGATGTCATTTTGTGATTTTCCATTTTCCACTCTATCACATTTTACAAGATGAAGGAACTGAGGCAAACAGGTTTAAGTGACTAGGAAATATCTGAGGCCAGATTTGAACTCAGGTCTTCTGGCTCAAAGCCTGGAGCTCTATCCACTGTGCCATCTAGCTGTGTACCATGTAATAAGTGGTTCAGAAATGTTCATTTCCTTACTTCCTTTCATCCCTGGTTCCCACAAGTCTCCATGTAACTATTTTGTCAATTTCAGTGCTCAGAAATGCTGACTATAAAAGTGTTTGAAACCCTCAAGGTAAAGGGGCATGATTTATCCAGGCACTTCTCCTGTTGAGATGTAACCAACCTGTGAAGCCAGAAAGGGGAGAAAATAATGAATTGTTCTCAACTGGCTTGCTTTGATAAAGCAACAGAAGGAACAGG
This sequence comes from Gymnobelideus leadbeateri, assembly GCA_011680675.1. Lineage (NCBI taxonomy): Eukaryota > Metazoa > Chordata > Mammalia > Diprotodontia > Petauridae > Gymnobelideus > Gymnobelideus leadbeateri. The sequence continues at coordinate 67,805 of WOXC01008545.1, forward strand.
AAGCAGGAGACCCAGGCAATCACTCTTCCTCTGCCCCTGCCTTACATCATAACCCTGAGCAAATCATTTAACCTCCAGCACAGAGTTTCCCATTACTTAGAAAGATAATGATGCTAGGCTCAGAGACTCATGCTCAGGGAGTAGGATGTAGAGTCCGCTGAGAATTGGGGTGGGAGTGGACCTTTGTAAGCCATTAAAGGGCTCAGGAGGACATGGAGGATAATAAGGCTGGGTTCACTTCTCCAGAGCTGTGAGTGGCCCAGAACTTCCCACAGATGGCTCTACTCATTGTAACACTCATTACACTAACACGGCCCTAGCTTCCAAGAAGAGTTAGGACAGGTGAGTGCAGCTCACTCCTTCCTTGGCAGAGGTGGGGGACCACAGGGAATGGAGAGAGAATGGGCTATATTGGCTTCACTGGTAAGTGAGTTACTTTGACTGAACTATCCCCCCGCCCATAAATTTTTATTTACTTTAATCTAGAGTGGTTCTTTGGGTGGAGAAAGGAAGGAAGGTAATACCAGAAAGTGAATGCAGGATAAAAACAAGGGCTCTCAGCAACAGAATGCAAACAGATGATTGCGACCTTGATTGCAAGACCTCCTGTCTCTGACACAACTTTGCCACCACTTTCTTCATTTTCTGCTGCCATATGCATGTTGGGCCTCTCTCTGCTGGACCTACCCAAAGCTTTCATAACCTGCAAGCATCCCTACTATTAGAAGCATGGTAGTAAGGTGAAGTTTAGTGTGTATAAAGTGTTATTATTCCTTAAAGTTCTGTTTCCCAGGATCCATAGCCATAATAATCTCTTTTTCCCAGGTATTAGATATGAGTTCCCAGAATTATGGTTCAAAACATCTCTACCATACTTGCACAGCATTAAATGACAAATAATATAAACAGCCCCTGTGACTGCACAGTGACATACAGGGATGGGGTGAGGTAAACTTGTGAGGCTGTTACTGGCAATATGCCTGCTTTGTTGCCCTATAACCCAGGTGGGCAGTGGGCAGTGAAGAGGCAACTTTACGGTTAAATGCACAAAGGCTGTGTGTGCCTTGATCAGCCTCCATCAAGGCTTGGGGGAAATCTGTGTTTGCCTCAATGAGGTTTGAGGGGATTTAGGGGCATGCACAAGCTGTGCCTGTCTCAATTAAGCCCATGGAGATGTAGGGGTAGTTGCCCCTCCTTTTTACCAGCCCCTGCCAGGAGACTGATTAGGGAATGCTGTAGGCTTTGTGCTCCCATTATCAGCAACGCTTGTGAGAAGGCTAGACGAAGGTAAGATTATTCGACCCTTTTTAGGGTTTTTCCTGTCTGACCAGATGCAAAATGAACCTGTGCTAGCTGTGCTCATTGGTCTCATGAAAAACAGAACAACAAACAACTCGCTTTGTTCTTCTTGTCACCTGCTGCTCCATTCTGTCTCTCTTTGTGACTGTCTTTCTGTCTCTCTTTTATCAGTCTCCTCTTCTGGCTTAGGGGGCTTTCAGCCTCTTGTGGTCTGACTTTCATCCCCACTGTTCTGCTGCCTCCATTGTTATTGAGCTCTGACCACTTTACTGCTAACCCCACTGGACTTCATTCTTCCACCTCCTCCTCAATTTCTTTTTCTGCTATTCACTCTTCTTTGGCTCTCCTGTCATGGCCCCACAGGGATGCTCCTTGCTCCCCTTTGCCTACTTCTCTCTTTCCTTTATTGGCTTGATTCCTTAAAGTTGTTTTTTCCCAAGCCTGTCCCCTTGGTCCTCTCCTGTTCTCTCTCACATTTTCCTTCTCTTTCTCCACATTTTTGCCCAGTCACTCTCCTTTTCACACAAGACATCCACACCTCCAACTGACTTCCCTCACAAGCCCTATTCCTTTGCCTCCAACTGCCTCCTGAGGCTTTGCCTCCAGGGGCTCATCAGTAGTTCAGTCCTGAGATAGCAGGCCCTGCTGATTCCACCGCCACCAGCCATGCCCTTCCTGACATCCCTACAGCCATTGCTTCAGTCTGGGCCTTCATCATCTCTGGACTGCAGTGTTCCCTCAAGCTCTCCATTTGTCTCCCTGCTTCCAGGTTCTCATATACAATTTGATCTTTACAAAGCTCCCAAAATGAATATAACACTCAAGTCTTATTGACGCACTGCTTTGCTGCAAATCATTTGATGATGACTTATTAACAACCAAATCAAGAGGAAGTGATGTATTTCACGTTCTAAGGTTCCCAAATGCTTTTCAAATAATTATCACATTTGATCCAAACAACAACCCTGCAAAAGAGATCCTATCATTATCCTCATTTCACAGATGAGGAAACTGAAGAAAACAGGGGTTAAGTGACTTGCCCAGAGTCACACAGCAAGTAAGTGGGGAAGAAGTGACTTGAACTCAGGGTCTTCTTAATTACAGGTCCAGTACTCTACCCTCTGTGACCCAGCTGACTCTTGTACAGAGTAATCCATATTGCCATAAAGGCCAGTCATAATATGACTTCAACACACCTTCCCTGCCTCACCTCCCCAGTCTATCCCCCATCCTCCTCTTGGATGGCCAAGTCTATAGCATCCTTTCTCCTATCATGCCAAAATACTGACTTTTCTTTCATTTTTTTCCATGAAATACCACCTTTGCTTCAAGGCCCTGCTCACATTTCACCTTTCACCTTCCCCAGGCTTTTCCCTCCAAGTAAAAGTATTTCTCCCTTCTTTAAATTCTTGTAACAGTCAGCTTCCATCTTGCTTTCCTGTTTATCCATTATCCTATCACACTTATTTGACTGCATGTTTAGCCCCACCTCCCCATCCCTATAGAAGAATGTAAGCTCCATGAAGCACACATTTTATCATCTCATCTCTATAACTTTGTGCACACCAGATGTGTAATCAATGCCTGTTGAGTTTGCTTACACTGAAGAGTTAGCTGAACACTCTTATTTGTCTGTGTGGGATGGAAGAGCTGGGATCGTTTGTTACTCAAAGGATATTTATCCTTTGAAATGCAGAGTGTAACCACCTGTCCTTCAAGGGTAGGGCATTCAGTTAATAAGGAAATTAGTGCAGATTAACTACAGATATACCAATGTGGATAGGCAGGAAAATAGGGAATGTTGGTCTGATCGCTGCTGTGCCCACCTTAGTTGAAGAGTGGGGTAAGAACAAGGTTTTTGCCTGGTGGTGGTAATGGTTGGCCACATATACTGCTATGGCAAGATCCGTTTTCTTGCAAGGAGGAAACAAGGAGCCAGGTAAGAGCTCTCCATGAAGGGCAGTAGGATTTTGCTTCGTGTGCATGTGTGCATGTGTATGTTTGTGTGTGTGCATGTGTGTGCATGTGTGTATGGTATTTTAGTGTCCCACGGGAAGCTGGGGAATGGACCATATGGAAGATTCCTCATAGATTTCGGTGTAAAGACTATTAAAGAATATCCTGGTGATCAGTCTATATTGAAAAGTTAACAGCTCTACTCTAGAAAATACATTTTGAAATCTAAAGTAGCTCTTTCTCAGATGTTGCAGGAGTGCAAAAGTCAGATGTGATGGGAATCTGCCTGTCAACAGTCTGAATAAAGGAGTGTGGGGAAAATGGAATGAAGCAAAATGGGAAAGACCCAGAGAGAATCAACAAAATAACGCGCTCTGTATGCAGTTTGTTTTTCCTAGCTATTCTAAAAAACAAATTGAAACATTTAAGAAAGTTCGGTGTTATTTAAGTCCATTTTCCACCCATCCCACTGTATACTATCAGTGAAGTCAAAGACAAGAAGAAATGTTCCCTATAGACTCAAATAAGCAGTGAATTTTTAAGCACTTGTTATGTCCTGGACACAGTGCTAAGCTCTGGTGATACAGATGTAAGCAGGGTTGCTTGATTTCCAGAAGCTTATGTTCTAATAAATACAGAGAAGTAAAGAAAAAAAAACAAAAGAAAAAAGGTATGAGGATCACATGTCTAGCATGAAAATAGCAACTGGATAGAGCGCTGGCCCTGGAGTCAGAAGGAACTGAGTTTGGATCTGGCCTCAGACACTTAACAAACACAAACAAAAACCTAGCTGTGTGACCTTGGGCAAGTTACTTAACCCCAATTGCCCTCCAAACAAAAAAAATAGCAACTGGGAAGTAAGACTGAGGCTAGCTCCACAAGAATTAAAGTAAAAGTTCTTCTCTCTGAGCCTAGAATGGGGCCACTGCAGGGTTCAAGGTTCCAGAGAGGGAAGGGAAGTGATGAGGAAGTAAGGAAAATCACAGCAGCACTTTTTGTGGTAGCCAAAAAAAAAAAAACACAGGAAACCAAGGGGATGTCCATTATTTGGGGGATGGTTGTACAGGAATTGAATGGCATGCTATGCTGCTTGGAGATGTCATCAATGAGCTCTTGAGAACCTCAGGAAGAACATATATGAACTGATACAGAATGAAGTGTGCAGATCCAGAATAGTGATGCACATAATGAATACAATGGAGCAAACACAGCTCAGCTTGGGCTGGAATGATCCATTCTATCCTGAGGGTATACACTGTCTTTCTCTAACTATTTGAAAGAAAGATGGTAGATTCCTAGAGCACTCTGCTCTATGCATTGTTAGGTTGCATCCATTTTGCTTAACTATATACCATAGATGTAAAACTGGAAGGGCCTCAGAGGTCACCCAATCCAAACCAGTCATTGTACAGATAAGGAAATTGAGATCCAGTGAGGTTAAGGGACTAGCCCAAGATCATACAGGTAGTAAGGGCCAGAGGTGGACTTCAAACCAAGGTCATTTGACTCTAGTACTAGTGCTCTGACCATGCCCCAGTGCTTCCCTGTTTAAAGATTTGATCTATAGACAATAGAATTGAGAATGGAATGAAACACACAAAAAAAGATATTAGCAAAACTCTGTTTAAGGTAATGATAGAGAGAGCATACAAGAATAGCTAGAGGGTCCAACGGATAGAACTCTGGGTCTGCAGTCAGGACGATCTGAAATTAAAAATCAATTAATATTGGACTTAAGTTCATAAGTCAGATAAAATGTTGAATTAAGGGATAGGGAGGCAGAAAGAAGAGTCCAGAAGAGTGGATCTGGCCTTCACCTGGGAATCTGTTATCTTCTAAAAGCAGCCTGACTGTGGGAAGAGATTCCATAGGCTCTGGCTGAGGCAAGCTGTTTCCCACCATATATTAGCATTTAGTAAGTGCCCCCAAGGACAAGGACTGGACTTGGAAACATAGAGGTGAGCTATGTCTCTACTTAAGGAGCTTATATTCTACAGGTGACACAATACAAATGTACAGAGGTACAAAACACCTATGAAAGGCCATGTTGTGGGGGATTTGATGACAACTGGGCTGAAGCAAAGAACAAAATGAAATGACTCTTAAAAAGGAGCCACTCAATTTGAGTCTTAAAAGAAGCATATGGGTCCAAGAAGAGCTAATGACTTGGGAGTTAGCGAATTTTAGAAAGCAGAAAGCACACCGAGGTCAAATCTTAGGTCTCCTTGATCTATAAACAAACAAACCGACACCAAGTCATGGGGTGACTTTTGCCAGCGCATTAAAGATAGGAAACAAGTTTTCTCAAGTAGGAAGCAGCACAGTGTAGAGGGCATTGTGTAACACCTTATGTTAAGGTACAGACTTAGGGGATGATGTATATATGAAGAACAGCAAAGACTTCTTGGTCCATACAGTGTATAGAGGGTAATGATGTGTAATAAGAAAGGAGCAGAAGATTAGGACCATGTTATGAAGAGCTTAAATGTCAAAGACAAAATTGTTATTTTTTTTTGTCTTACTGTTAATAGGAACCACTAGAATGTGTTGAAAAAGACTGGGTATAGTATGACCTTTATTTTAATTAGATCACTTTTCAGGCTCAGGGAAGGTGGATTGGTTTCTCAGGAGACTGGAGGTAGGGAGACCAATTAGGAATTTATAATAGATCATGCAAGATGTAAAAATGTCCTGTACTAGGGTGACAGCTATATAAGTAGAGATGAGGGGATAAACATTCTATATAAGCAGAGATACACAAATGACATGTTACTGGAAAAGACAAGATTTTACCATATTGAAGAGGCCCTTTTTCTTCCAAAAGATGGTAGACATATCTAAAAGAGCTGTTTAACAGGACTATCCCCATCTCCTGTAAGGGATAGGCTTACTAAACATAAGATCCTCAATAGATGGCAGTGGACTGAATACCAGCTGGAGTCAAAATGCAACAGCCAGTGGAAAGAATTAGAATAAAACCTGTTGGGGGGGTGCATTGGGGTGGGTGGGTGAGTTAGTGGACCCTGAAATACTGTAGCATTATGCTAACACCAGAACACAGTGACAGCTCTGTAGCTCCTATGTATTTCTGAATAGTTCAGGAGTGATATTTTGTTGTTACTTTTTTAACACGAAGGAATTTCATCAGGTGCTTTGGTTGTGAATTAAGCATTTCATTTAGTTCCCTAGTAGAAGGAAGCAATATGGTATGGCCTTGAGCTATAGCTTGTTGAACATTTTGACCCATAAAACATCTGTAACATGATATTATTCTTCTTCAGTAGGTAGAAAAGAAATCCTAAATGATAGAAGTGCAAAGAAATTCATACAGAGTTTTTTCAACTTTAAAATGAAACTTAACTGTCACTTTTTTATATTAATACTTTTCCTCAGTTGGTCATAATGAGAAAAATTCCTGTTAAGCCATTTGATGAGTCACAGCCAATCTGCGAAAATTATTTTCCAGGCCTTCACAGACTTTCATTTCACAGAAGTTAATTGCCATATTATGTGGATAAATATTGACTAGATCAAATGTGATTTGAATATTTGAAATGTAATTGACTCCGATGGGTTTATGGAACAGTATATGAACCAAATTAAGAATCCAAAAAGGCAAAAGCCTCTCATGTGATAAGATCTGTGTATCCAAAACCTCCACTTGAATCTGCAAATAACATAATTGATCTAGTTTTAATTTTTATTTAATTTTTAATTTATGGAATAAAATAAGCATTTTTATAACAAAGAATGATAAAAAGATGATTTTGTATGAAACTGTAAATTTACTATGTACAACTTGCTATTCATTTCATGAGTACAATAAAATGATCATGTAAATTTCTGTTTTCCCTCCCTCCCTGACCTAGAGATGACTACCATTAGACATAAATAAGGCTGTATTCCTATACACTTGCATGCATACATATGCATATGTGTAAAATTGTTCTATATATATATATATATATATATATATATATATATATATATATATATATATATATATGTCTATCAGTTCTTTCTCTGGATGCAGATAGGACTTTCTTTATATGCCCTCTATAGTTAATTGGGATATTTATAATATAATAATTATTTCTCTCAAAGTCATACTTAAAATAATATTGCTGTCATTGTATACATCCTCTTGGCACTCCTCATTTCTGTCTTCATTGTTTTGTGCAAATCCATCCATTTTCCCCAGATCCCTGAGTTCATTTCTTATAGCACAGTAGTATTCCATCACAATCCTATACCACAACTTGCTCAGTCATTCCCTAATTGATGGGCATCCCTGTAATTTCCAGTTCTCTTCCACCACACAGAGAGCTACTAAAACATTTTAGAATAAATATATAGGTTCTTTTCCTTTTTCCTTATCCATGTTTGGAAGGATATTGCTGGGTCAATGGGTATAGTTAGTTTAATGAATCTTTGGGTATAAATTCAAATTGTTCTCCACAATGGTTAGATCAATTCACAATTCCACCAACAGTGGATTAAGGTCTCATTTTTCCCACATCCCCTCCAATATTTGTCACTTTCCCCTTTTATCATTTTGGCCAATGTGGCAGGTATAAAACAATACCTCCAGGTGGTTTTAATTTGTGTATCTCTAATCAATAATGATTTAGAACCTTTTTTAGATGACTATTGACCTAATTTTCATTTTCATTATGTTGCCCTTATATTGTTTATATTGGCTGGACAACTTCAAACATGAAAATTACCTTTTGTCTTGGGAGCTTATATTTTACCAGAGGATATAATAATCCTCCTAAGTATGGTCGAGATGATCTGAAGAAGGGGAGTGATCAGTTAGGGCAGAAAGAAAGGTTCTGGATGGAAGCCCATGAAATGAGGCTCAAAATTAGCTAAGACTTATAGGGTTTGGAGATAAAGAGAGAGAGCAACAGAGGCATGGTCTACAGCCTATGCAAAGGAAAATTGATTGGAAATGAAAAGCCAAGTTCAGGCAACAGCAGGCAGGTCATTTGGGTAGTAATGCAAAATGAATCAAAGGTATGGGCTTGCAATGAGTCTGGGAAGATGATTTTGTGAGATACTGTGATGAGCATTCAATGCATGACTGAGTAGGAGGAAGAAGAATATATTTTCCATTTTGAAGCCATAGGAGTTAATGCAATTTTTGGGGACAGGACAGTGATATAATCTATATTCCAGGGAAATTTTTCTGGGTGCTCTGGGCAGAATGATCTGCAAAGGGGGCTGATGGGTAACAGTACTAGGAGAATCCAAGGCAGAAAACCTTCAGGGAGCCAAGATGGCAGAGTGAGCAATAAGTCACTCTCAGTCTCCTTAATGGATTTGATAAACCCAGAAAATGCCAGCCCAGGAAACATCCTGGAGGAGTGGAAGCAGCAGAAAGATTGGGAGCAGGTTAAGGGCATCAATAGGGAAGATTACTTTTGCTGTGGCTGAAGGGAACCAGTGCAGGGCAGAATGTCAGCTCACCTCAGCAAATGGCAGGAGATGCTGAGCCCCTGGATGGTGGAGCTGGCAAGTGCCAGCACCAGGAACCCCACATGCGTTGACTCTGACTGGCGAACCTGCAGGCTGCAGGGTGGGGAGGCATGGCAGATGGGTAAAAAGATCAATAAAACTGATAAACCTTTGGCTAATTTTATTTAAAAAAGAAAGAAGAAAACCAAATTAGCAGTATCAAAAATAAAAATGGTGAAGTCACCACCAGGGAACATGAAATTAAAACAATAATTACAAACTAATTTGACCAACTGCATGCTCATAAATTTGACAGTCTTAAGGAAATGGATGAATATTTATAGAAATATAAATTGCCCAGATTAACAGAAGAGGAAGTAAAATACTGAAATAACTCTATCTCAGAAAAATGAATTGACTAAGCCATCAATGAATTCCCTAGGAAAAAATCTACAAGGCCAGATGGATTGACAAGTGAATTCTATCAAAGAGAGGACAATTAATTCCAATATTATATAAACTGTTGGGGAAAATAGGCAAAGAAGAATTCCTATCAAATTCTTTTTATGATACAAATATGGTACTGGCACCCAAACTTGGAAAAGTCAAAATGGGAAAAAAAAATTATAGACCAATTTCCCTAATGAATATAGATGCAAAAGTTGTGAATAAAAAATTAGTTGGGGCAGCTAGGTGGCACAGTGAGTAGAGCACCAGCCCTGGAGTCAGAAGGACCTGAGTTTAGATCCAGCCTCAGAAACTTAACCCACATAAACAAAAACCTAGCCTTGTGACCTTGGGCAAGTTACTTAACCCCAATTGCAAAAAAATTATTGAAAATATTACTGTAACTTATTGCAAGAATAATTCACTATGACCAGGTAGAATTTATTCAAGATATGCAGGGCTGGTTCAATGTTATTAATACTATCAGTATAACTGATCATATCAACAACAAAAATACCAGAAACCATATGACTATCTCAATAAATACAGAAAAACCTTTTGGCAAAATGCGACACCTATTCCTATTAAAACACTAGAGAAGGGGCGGCTAGGTGTCGCAGTGAGTAGAGCGCCAGCCCTGGGGTCAGAAGGACCTGAGTTCGGATCCAGCCTCAGACATTTAACGTGCACACAACCAAAAACCTAGCCATGTGACCTTGGGCAAGTTACTTAACCCCAATTGCCCTCCAAAAAGCAAAAAAAACAAAAAACAAAAAACAAAAACAAAAACAAAACAAAGAACAAAACAAAACACTAGAGAACATAGGAATAAATCGAGTCTCCTTTAAACTAAGTATTATCTACCTAAACTTATCAACAAGCATTGTATGTTATGATTATAAGCTAGAAGCATTTCCAGTAAGATTGGGAGTGAAACAAGGATGTTCATTACCACCACTATTATTCAGTAATGTACTAGAAATGTTAGCTTTAGCAATAAGGGAAGAGAAGAAAAAGAAATTGAAGGAATTAGACTAGGCAAAGAAGAAACTAACTCTTTGCTGATGATGTGATGATATACTTAAAGAATCCTAGAGAATCAATTTAAAAAAAAAAACACTACTTGAAATAATAAACAATTTTAGCTAAGTTGCAAGATATGATACAAACCCACATAAGTCACCAGTATTTCTATACATCACTAACAAAGCCCAACAGCCAAGATATAGAGAAATTTCATTTAAAGTTATGTTTTACTAGAGTATATAATGTCTATCCTAAGTATGTTCAAGATGATCTCAAGAGGGGGACCAATTAGGGCAAAAAGAAAGGTTTTGGCTGGGAGCCCATGAAATGAGGCTCAAAATTAGCTGAGAATTAAAGTGCTTGGAAATGAAGAGAGAAAACAATAGAGACATGGTCTACAGCCCATGCAAAGGAAAATTGATTGGAAATGAAAAGCCAAGTTTAGGCAACAGTGGAAGGATCACTTCCTCAGTAATGCAAAATGAATCAAAGGTTTGCAATAAATCTGGGAAAATTATTTTGTGAGAAACTGTGATGAGCATTCAATGCATGGCTGAGCAGAAGGAAGAAGGATATATTTTCAATTTTGAAACTAGAGGGGTTAATGCAATCTTTGTTTGGGAGTCTACCTGCCAAAATAAACCCAGGGACTATATGAACACAATTACAAAACACTTTTCACACAAAGTCTAAATAAATGGAAAAACATCAGTTGCTTGTGAGTAGGCAGAGCTAATATAATAAAAATGACAATTCTACATATATTAATTTACTTATTCAGTGCCACAGCAACCAAACTATCAAAAATTGTTTTGTAGAACTAGAAAAAAAGAATATCAAAATTCATCTGGAAGAACAACTGGTCCAGAATATCAAGGGAATTAAAGAAAAATCCTAGGAAAGATGGCCTAGTCACAATAGATGTTAAATTGTATTATAAAGCAGCAATCAGCAAAACTACTTGGTAGTGGCTAAGAGAGAGGGCTAAATTAGTGGAATAGCTTAGGTTCACAAGACACAGTAATCAATGAGTATAGTAATCTACTATTTGATAAACCCAAAAACCCAAGCTTCTGGGACAAGAACTCAGTATTTGACAAAAAATGCTGGGAAAACTCAAAAATAGTATGGTAGATACTGGGCGTAGATCAACATATCTTATACCATATACCAAAAAAGAAGTCTGAATGGGTACAGGATTTACATATAAAGACTGTACCATAAGCAACTTAGAAAAGCAAATAATAGTTTATCTGCCAGATTCATGGAGAATGGGGGAATGTATAACCAAACAAGAGATAAGAAACATTATGAAATGCAAAGTGGATAATTTTGATTACATAAAATTGAAAAGTTTTTGTGCAAACAAAGCTAATGCAACTCAGATTAGGAGAGAAAAAAGAAAACTGGGACGTAATTTTTACAATCAGTGTTTCTGATAAAAACATTATTTCTAAAGTATATAGAAAAATGAATCAAATGTATAAGAATACAAGCCAATCCCTAATTGATAAATGACCAAAGGATATGAACAGGCAGTTTTCAGAGGAAGAAGTTAAAACTTTGCTCTAAATCACTATTGATTGGAGAGATGTGAATCAAAACAACTCTGAGGTACCACATCGTTTCTCAGTTTGGTTAACATGACAAAAAAAGGAAAATAATAACTTTTGGAGAATATATGGGGAAATTGAAACAATTCATTATTGGTGAAGTTGGGAACTGATCCATTCATTCTAGAGAACAATTTGGAGCTGTGCCAAAAATTTATAAAAATATGCCTCCCCATTCACCCAGCAATACTACTTCTAGGGCTGTATCTATATAAGATGATAAAAATGGGAAAAGTACCCATATTTACAAAAAATATTTATAATAGCTTTTTTGTGGTGGTCAAGAACTGGAAATTGGCCAATGACTGAACTAGCTGTGGTACATGAATGTAATGGAATACTACTATGCTGTAAGAAATAAAGGCGGACTTCAGAAAAACCTGGGAAGATTTATATGAACTGAAGCTTAGTGAAGTGAGCAGAACCAGAAGAACATTGTACACACTAATAGCCCCAGTGTGTGATGACTAAAGTTGATAGACTTAGCTCTTCTCGGCAATGCAAGGGTCTAAAACAATTTCAAAAGACTCATGTTGGAAAATCCCATCCATATCTAGAGAAAGAATTATAGAGTCCAAATGCAGATCAAAACATATTATTTGCTCTCTTTTTTGTTTTGTATTTTCTTTCTCATGGATCTTCCCATGCATTCTAATTCTTCTATACAACATGATAAAAGTATATGTTTAATAGGGATGTATGTGTAGAGTCTATATCAGATTGCACACTGTCTTGGGAATGGGAAGAAGTGGTAGGGAGAGAAAACTTTAAACTTATGGGCCTGAAGGTGAAAACTAAAAATGAATTAATTATTAAAAAAAAGAATCCAAGGCAAATGTAAGAAAGGACTTAGGGTAGATGTTGTATAGATAGAGAGGACAAGTAACTTGAATCAGACCAAATATCAGCAAAATGCAGATGAGCTTTCTGGAAGTTTTCTACTAACAAATAGAGAAGCATAGGGCAGTAGCTGGAGGAAATTAACAGACAAACATATTTGACTCTTGTTTGTTTTATGAAGGGGAAAGATTTGAACTATGGGAGGGAGTCATTTGAAAGAGAGGGTTTGTAGAAGAACAGAAGGCAGAGTATGGTGAAAAGACAAGGTTTCAAAGTTAATTGTGGTTGTATGGGATCAATGCTATGAATATATGAGTTCTCCTTGGTAAAAAGAACTAGGAAAGAAATGGAGATTTGATGTGTATAATGGGTAAAGAAAGGAACTCACAATTCATTTACTCAGTTTTCTCAGGAAAATTAGAAGCAAGGCATTCCATCCTCCCATTTTCTGAGAGGAAGGGAAGGGAAAACTTATGATAAAGTGCTTGAAGAATCAGTTTAAAAGAGCTAGTAGGAAGGGGCATGATTGAAAGTTAACAAGGTGGGAAAGGATGACCATAAAACAGTTAAGACCCAGCTGAAGAAGATAACATAAACTTGCAATAAAAGTAGTGAATGTTGTTCCCCTTTGTATGGATGATCTAGCAGCACGTAGGTGGTAATGAATGGTTATTAGAAAGGAGAATGAATCAGTGAGAGAGATGGAAGGAAGGGGGATTTGAATCATAGGGAAATCTCTGAGTCCAGGATCATGAAGGTAACACAGTTATGGGTGAGATCCTATCTCAGGAATAATAATACCTCTTGGTGAATGAGGGAGAAAGAAGAATTAGATACTAGGCAGTGAAGAGGTCTGAGTCTTTGCAAGGGAAATAACTTGGGGAGTAAGAAGCCTGGGTTTTCATCCTGATCTTCTAATTACTTGAGTTGCTACCTATCTGTATTGTATATCCTTCCTTTGTAAAAATCGTGGAGCTGTTTTAAATGACCTCCAATATGCCTTACATCTCTAAATCTATGCTACTCTAATCTTATGCACATTGAATTCCTCAGTTATGAAGGCAGAGCATCAAGGTTGACTGAGGTGGACAGTAAATATATGTGGAACGAAGTGTATCCAATTGATTGAGTCATAGGCCATGAACAAGCAGATCTCAAGAATCCTAAATTATTAAGAACTATATTAAAATTGTTTCAAATCACTATTAATAGGAGAAATACAGATAAAAAATCCTGAGGTTTCTTCTTATACCCATAGTAAAAGTAAAAGTGACAAAAATATGAAAATAGTCAATACTGGAATGCCTAAGGAAAGAAAAGAGTGCTAAACATGCTCTTGATGGAAATTTGAGTTGCTTCAACCATTCCAGAAAGTGATTTGAAGTCATCCAAAGAAAGTAACCAAAATGATCATGCCCTTTGACCTAGGCTTTCCATTACAATCCATATGCCCAAGGAAGTCAAAGACAAAAATAATTCCATATGTACAAATATTAATAGCAGCATTTTTGTGTGTGTGACAGGGAAGAACTAGAAATAAATTAGATTCCTATTTACTGGGAAATGGCTAAACAAGTCATAGCATATGAATGTAATGGGGTGTTGTAAGAAAGAATGAATGTGAAAAATACAGAAGAAGGTAGAGTGATACGTGAACTGATAGAAAATGAGTAGTTGGAAACAGGTAAACAATTTGTGCAATGATATCAATACCTGAAGTAGGAAAAATGGTCCTGATCTCTCTAGTGATGGCCATGCTTTTTTCTCAAAGAAGAGATTTAAGAATGCACCTCCTCCAATTACTCCTATTATTTGAAATGTGTGTGTGTGTGTGTGTGTGTGTGTGTGTGTGTGTGTGTGTAAGTAATATTTCTTATAATTCCAGACTAGGTTAAAGTATTGATTATTCATGTTCAGTCAGAAAAAATAAGCTGCTATTAGAAAGCAAAGAAATATAAAAGTAGTGCCTTCCTTCAAGGAACTCTCATGCAAACAACCACAAATATAAATGACTTTTACTGGGTAAACTTCGAATGATCTCAAAGGGAAGGAGTTAGCTTTGATGGAGATCAAGAAAGCTTCTTGTAGAAGATAATATTTGAGTTGAATTTTGCTTAAATTTCTTTTTCATAATTTAGCTTTGCCCTTAAGGAGAATGAAAGGGAAGGAATATGCTTCAAAATCATAGGCTTATTAATTGAAAACTGGAAGGGACCTTATAGGCCACTGAGTTGAGCTCCTTAACTTTAGAGATGAGGAAACTTAGGCACAGAGAAATGATATAATGTGTCCAAGAATCCCACATGTACTAGTAGAGGAGCCAAGGTTGAACTTGGCACATTTGTCTCAGATCCTCTCTCTTTAAGCCATGCCAGGTGGTCATGCAAAAACTAAAGCTATGAAGAAAAAGGGGGGGGTGACTTGTATTTAAGTTACTACAAGGAGCAGATCTGGGTGATGGATTCAACTTAATTAAATTCAAAAAGCTATGATTAATGAATGAAGTGAACTTCAGTCATAGAGGGTGTTTGAAATGAAGGTGAAAAAGGAAAGAACATCTGGAAGAGTCAGTGAAGGGAGGGAAGAATGTCCATGAATCCTCTTGATCACATAAAATATTATGTGTTTGGGTTGTGGTGGGTAGCAAATGAGAAAGACTGTAGTATTTGGATGGAATGGCTGTGGATGCAGTGGTTTCTGGAGGGAACCAAGTTTTTTTCTGAATATAATATACCAAGAACAAGAAGAGAGGTCTAGGATGAAGGGAATTGTTTGGGGGGGTGTATTTTTTTGTTGGTATTTTTAAACACTGCTTGACTGCTCCATCTTGGTTCAATGCGGTGATCTTCCCAATCTCCATCTCTGAGCTTTGAGCAGGGTTTTGTTTGTAATGAAAATGGGCATCCAGAGGGGATAGGATACAAGATACCTCTGACTTTTCATTACCTCCATATCTCAACAACTACTTTCTTTTTTTTCCTCACTCTTTTTTTCCAAATGCTTTATTAACTTCTGGTTTACATCATTCATTTCCAGCAGATTTTGAGTTACAATTTTCCCCCATTTTTTCCCCTACCCACCACCCCAGAATAGCAGTCCCACAGGATATCCCCTCATCCAACCTGCTCTCTCCTATATCTTCTCCCATACTCCCTTTGACTTTTCCATTAGGGCAAGGTGAATCTCTGTGCCCCAATGCCTGTACATTTTATGTCTCAATTACATGCAAAATAGTTTTAATAATAGTATTTAGATATATTTGAAACATTTAATTTTAAAACTTCGGAAGATAAGCAATTCAGTATATGTTGTACATGTATAGCTATGCAACACATTACCATAGCAGATATGTTGTTAAAGACTGGCTATATTTCCCTCCCACCCATCCCATCCCCCACCTGGTCCATTCCCTACTTTGATCCTGTCCTTCAAATGTGGGTGCCGCCAACCTCCCCTCCCCCCAGAATTCCCTCCCCTCCATCCTCCCCTCTCTCATCTCCCTCCCTCCTACTCTCCTGCTAGGTGAGATATCACATTTAGTATGTATGTCATTCTCTCCCTGAGCCAAATTCAATGAGAATATGGTTTTGCCTTTTTGCCTTCCTGTTCTTCTCCTCCTTTGCAACTACTTCCCATTGCCTCTTCTACATGACATAATTTACCCCACCCTGTCTCTCCGCATCTCCTCTTGTCACATTCCTCTCTCACCTCTTAACTTTACCCCTTAAGTATCATCCCTTCCCACCAAATTCGACCTGTGCCCTCTATCCATGTATACCTGTAAACATATATACACACATTCACATATGTATTCATATGCCCATATACCCTTCTTCAATTATTTTCATATTGAGAAAGGTTTCATCAGTCACAGTTATTTTCCTCAGTCAGGCTGTTTACTCTCATTTCATACTTTTCCTGCATCCTTCTCATTTCTCTTCCCAATTTTTTCCTATACTTCTCTTATTTGGTTTTTAAAATACTTCTTAAGGTCCTCTGTGGCCTGTAACTCACTGGTATTTTCATTTCAGGCTTTTGGTACAGGATTTCTGACCTCACAGTCCTCCTCCGGTTTCATGCTTTGATCCTTTTACCCCCCAAAATAGGAGTCCAATGTTGAATTTTTCTGTTTATTTTGTTTCCTTTGCCTAGGCATGTTGCCACTTAATTACTTGACTTCTGGGCTTGTTGCCCCAGTAGAACTCTGCCACCAGACAGGGGGGCTTCCATCCTAAATGTTGGGGTCTTCTCAATTGCCAGAGGTATTAGTTGGGTTCTCTCCCTGAAGCCCCCACACACTCTGGCAAGCTGGATACACACCCAAAGACCTCCACCCCAGACCACAATCCAGATCCAGGGAGGTTAAAGCAAGAGAGAATACCCCCCAGACTGATTGATGGATTCCCCCTACAGTCTGCAGGCCAAGAGCTGAAGCTGCAAACTGAAGCTGCAAAATGGTGGCTGTGCAGTGGCTCTTCAGTGTCTTCTCGTCTCCAGGGGAAGAAGCTAATGCATTACCAAATACTGGTCCCAAAGTCCATAGGGCACTAACCTCTCACTTTGTCTGAGGCATCTATGTATTGGTAATTCTGGAAACCCCAAAGCTGCTGGAGTTCTGGGGTCCCTCCAGCTGGCTGCTGGTCTGGCCTCCCTGGGGATAAAACTTCCAACTTGTGGTCCTGGGCTTGGCCCTCAGAGTGCAGTGCTGGCTGCTCCCTGCTGGGCTGCCAGGCTGTCCTCCGTGGTAGATTAGCTTCTCTGTGTTGTTCTGTGGGTGCTGGAACTCCAGAGGTTGTTCAGAGCCCCACTTTTACATAATTTTGAAGTGTTTTAGTCTGGAGCACTGTGGAAGTGCTGTTTCTACTACACTGTCTTGGTTTCGCCACCCTTAACAACTACTTTCTTTTTTTTTTTAAGTTTCTCAAACTGATACTTTATTTTTTATTTATTTTTTTCATTAAACAAATGCTTTATTAAATTCTGGTTTACATCATTCATTTCCACCAGATTTTGAGTTACAATTTCCCCCCATTTTTTCCCTACTCACTACCCCAGAATGGCAGTCCCACTAGATATTCACTCATCCAATCTGCTCTCTCCCATATCTTCTCCCATACCAACTTCGACTTTGCCATTAGGGCAAGGTGAATCTCTGAGCCCCAAGGCCTGGACATATTATGAAACATTTAATTTTAAAACTTCGATTTTCAGATCCATTCCCTTTCTCCCTTGTCACCCACTCCCTCCGAGAAGACAAGCAATTTAGTATGTGTTGTACATGTATAGCTATGCAAAACATTACCGTGGTAGATATATTGTAAAAGACCTCCCACCCATTTCAGCTCCCACCTGGTCCATTCCCTACTTTGATCCTGTCCCTCTTTGATAGTGGGTACTTCCAACCTCCCCTCCCCCCATAATGCCCTCCCCTCCATCATGCCCCCTCTCATCCCCTTTTCTTCTACTCTCCTGCAGGATGAGATATCCCATTTAGTATGTATATGATTCTCTCCTTGAGCCAACTTCAATGAGAATATGGTTTTACCTTTTTGCCTTCCTGTTCTTCCTCTCCCCTGCAACTACTTTCCCTTGCCTCTTCTACATGAGATAGTTTATCCTACCCTGTCTCTCCTCATCTCCTCTTGCCACTTTCCTCTCTCACCTCTTAACTCCACCCCTTAAGTATCATCCCTTCCCATATATCCCATATCTGTGCTGATAATTCTGGAATCACCACAGCTGTTGGTATTCTGGGGTGCCTCCAGCTGGCTGCTGGCCCAGCTGGCTGCTGGCCCAGCTGCCCTAGGGCTAAAACCGCAGCTCAGGCAGGCCTGGGCTCAGCTCCCAGAGTGCTGTGCTCTATGCTGCCTGCTCTCAGAGCCCTGCACTCCCTGCTCCCTGCAGGGCTGCTGGGCTGTCCTCAGCAGGACGTTAGCTTCTCTTTGTAGTTCTGTGGGTGCTGGGGCTCCAGAAGTTGTTCAGAGTCCCCTTTTACATTGTTTGGAAGTTATGTGTGGCAGAGCACCTTGGAAGTGCTGTTTCTACTCAGCCATCTTGGCTCTGCCCCTCAACAACTACTTTCTAAAGTCCTCTTTGTCCTGAAGGAATGGCAAACATTGGATGCTGGTCACACAGCACTGTTATCAGATCTTTTTTTTTTTTTTCAAAACTCAGTGGTTTGACAAAAGTGATCATCATTAATATTGAAGACCTGTGCTTGTGTCATAAATTTATGCTGTCAAGCAATGGAAAATGCCATTGTCCCATAATATCAAGGTTTAAGCAACCCTTTTCAGGCTATGCACATCTGAGTTTTCTTTCTCAGTATGAAATTCGCAAAGTCAAAAGTTGTCAAGCCTGGGTATTTCTATGAGAATGAGGGGAGGAAAGAGACCACAAAGGTATAGAATTTGATCATGAGCAGCTACTGGAGGAAGGCACTCAACACACGGTTCATTAGGAGAACCTTTGTTAAGCTCCCGTGAGGTGCCTACCCAGACTTGAAAGATTCCCAGAAAAAAAGTGAAAAAATAAAGAAAAACAAAATGATCCCATGTACTTCTGGACTTGACATCTGTCTGGGAACTCATTGGAGAAGAAAACCAACAGTTTGCAACTACTGTTTTGCAGATTTTTTTAAAACTATTCTAGTAAATTCAGCCTCAATAGCCAAGACTTTCTTTATTCCCACTACTCATTTTTGTTTGTTTCTCACTCCCTAGAGACGATCAGAGCATAGATTAACTTTGCCTCAAATAACACACCCTTCCCAGAAACTTTCAGCACCAAATATGTCACTGAAGAAATGTGGATTAAATTCTTCATATGTGCCACATACAGTGCTAAGCCCTAATAATACAAAGGCAAAAGACAGATCCTGCTCTTGAGCTCAAAGTCTAATGGGGGAGACAACATGCAAATGAATGTACAAACATGGTTGCTTGGCTCTAATCAATAGAAGTAACTGGCATTAAGAAGAGTTGGGAAGGCTCCCTGGGGAAGGTGGGTTTTTGGTTGGGACTTGGAAGAAACCAGGGGAACTATGAGGCAGAGATGACGATGGGGGGCATTCCATCCAAGGGGGAAATTCAGAAAAAAATATTCAGAGCTGAGAGATGGAGTGTCTTTGTGGAACAGCAAGGTTGGTAGTGTCACTGGATTAAAGATTTGCTGGCAGGGAGTAAGATAGAATACCAGAAAGGTATGCAGCATGGCTGGGGGATGGACTTGAAGGGAACTCCAAAGAGATGATTTTAGATTTTCTACGAGAAGCAGTAAGATGCCACTAGAGATTTAGGGGCTGTTACACTTGGAACTATGTTCCAGGAAAAATCACGTTAGTGTCTGAAGAAGTATGGATTCCAGTGGGGAGAGATTTGAGGCAGGCTATTATGAGCAGCTATTCTAACAGTCCAGGCATGAGGTGATGAAGGCTTGCACCAAGGAGATAGCAGTATCAGAGGAGAGAAGAGTGTGTGTACAAGAAACAGAGGAAAGGTGAGATTGAAAGGCCCTTTCTTTCTGGTATATGTGGTTTTGGAGGTTCATTTGCGTTTTGGTCAAGGAGGCCTCTGCAGATGCATCAAGAAACAGAAAAAATGTAGAAAGTGTTAATATCAAGTCACTGATGTGATTTTTTTTCTATTTAAGTCCTTCTTAGTTTAATATATTGTTTTTGCTCTAAAAATTTGTGCCAGTCAACAAGAAATTATTAAGAGCTTATTATGTGCTAAGCATTGAGGACATAACAAAAGGTCAAAACAGTCTCTTTCCTCCAGAAGTTAATGTTCTAAAGGGAGAGACCACATGCAAATAACAAGATTGTCATGGACATAATCTCTATCTCGGTCGCTCTCCCCTCTCCTCTCTCCCCTCTCCCCTTTCCCTTTTCCCTTCTCTCCTGACTCCTCTCTTCTCTTTTCCCAATCCTTCTCCCTCTACCCTCTTTCCTCTCCTTTCTCCTCCCCTCTCTCCTTCTCCCTCTTCCCTCTACCCTCACTCACTTCTCCTCTCTCCTTTCTCCTCTCCCCTCTGTGCTGCCTCCTCTCTCCTCTTTTCCCTTTCCTACTCCATTTCCCCTTTCCCCTCTCCACTCTCTCCTTTCCCTCTCTTCTCTCTCTGTAATGGATGATCACTTGGTTAGCATCAAGTTTTCATATTTGGAACATAAATTCTTTGTACACTATACCCAAGAAGTGGTTATCCTGGCCCTCCAGTCTCTCCTTGAAATTTTTGCAATGCTGGCAGAAGCCCCTACTTCCCATGATGGCCCAAGACAATTTCATACATTGTTAAATATGACGTTTTCTCTGACATGAGGCCTAAAACGCCTCTTTGTAATTTCTCTCCCCTGCTCAGAATTCTTGTTTTGCAGATCAAAGAGAACAAAAATAATCAATCTCTGTGGTGACACCCTTTCAGATACATGAAGGCTATCCATCTGGCCCCATGAAGACTTCATCATGGATCAGGTATGTTTTTAGATGATTTCTTTAGAAAAGACTTCAGTATGAATATATTTTCATGGGAGCATTTTTAATACTTTAAATATTATTGGTGTTGTTTGGTAGATAAAAATTGAACTTTTCAAACTAATAATGATTCTGAAGACTCAATATTACTTGGCTGTATAGCTTAGCTCTGTTCCACTCTATCAAATTAAAATTGTAGCCATTTAACATTTTATTTCCCAAATATATCACCAGGCCCTTGTCCAGTTGTAGTTTTCCCTAAGGTTTTAGGTTGGAAAATGAAGAGAATGGCCTCATTATTCTTTATTGAAAATGGTTTGATTTTCCCTTGATTTATCTTCTTATACTTAGCCAATCTTTTAATGACTTGAGCTGTAAATGTCCTTTGACCAAGTGACTGTGTTAAGTTCCTGAATGACCCAATGTTCCCCCTGTTATCAGCTCTTGGTTTGGTTTTCTTTGGTTAAATCTTTTCCTTAGATACTGCTCAGTGTTTGTATCATCTCCCAGTAAGCTTTTTTCTCTCTTTATGTATGTAACTTATCTGTCTCACAGATGTGTGAAATTAGGTTTTGGACCATGGAAAGTGGGAGATTTGATGAATGCATTGCTTCACAGGCCTCTCATTTTCTTTAGTCCCAGGGCACCCAGGCCTATGATTTTGTTTGCTTGGGAAGAGGAGTAGAACTTAATTATATACCTGGTCTTTTAATATCTGCTTAGTCCATTTAGGAGGGATTTAACTGTACAACATTAGCTACTGACCTTCTGTACCCCATTCCTCGCCATCTGAAAATTGCTAGTTAAATGTGATTTCATTTTAATCCTACTAAGATGTCATAGCATCTTCCAACATAAAATGCCTCTTATGAAATTCATCTTTTCCCTGTTCTACTTCAAGTCTTCTGATTTATTTTAGTAGTATCAGAGTGCCTCCATCAACCATCAACCAAAATAAAACCATCTTTGGCAATCCCTACTTCTTTCATATCCAACAATTTGCTGTCTTGTGTTTACACTAGTTAAAAAAGGCTACCCTGTTTTCATTCTTGAATACGAAAAAAAAAAAAAAACAGAACCACTATGTTGGAAGGGGTGTTAGAAACTATATTTTCCAACACATGACTGAATAACCTATTCACCCAAGCAAACACATGCAGAGACAAACACAATTTTGATAAGACTTGAAAAATGGTCAAACCCATCATCTTCTAAGAAATTTCATGTTGCCATTGGATAGGTCTAATTGTTGAGAATCTATCCTTTCATTGACCTAAAATCTGCCTCTGCAACTTCCAATCATCAATCCTATGAGATAGTAAGGTGGTATGATGGTTGTGACTTTGAGTGAGGAAGAAAACCTGATCTCAAATCTGACCTCATACTCACTAGACATGTGACCAAAAGCAAGTCACTTACTCTGTTTGCCTCAGCTAGGGGTGATGATAATATAACACCTACCTTTCAGATCAGAGAAAATAACATATAAAACACTTTGAAAAACTTAAAATTCTGCAGAAATTATATTATCTATGTGATTGTTTGGTTGGATTGACTTCATGGGGCATTACATTAATACTGACCCTTCTTCGACACATGGTTGACTTTCAATGATAGAAGAAAGTTGTCATATGCCACCTAAGTCTTCTCTTCTCTGGGGTCCAGTTCCTTTAATCAAAACTCAGATTCCATGATCTCAAGATCAATCACAACCTGATTGTTCTACCAAGCATTGCTATTAATTGGAGTCCTTCCAAAAGATGATGCCCAACATTGATCAGAAGAAGGTGTAGAAAGATGATACCTCCCTAATCCAAAATGCTATTCCTCTCTAGATATATCCCAAGTTTATGTGAACTTCCTTGATTTCTATTTCATCCTTTTGACATATATTGAGCTTGTGGCCCACCAAAGCTTACAGATCTTTTTCTTTTTTTTTCATATGAATTGCCATCTAGCCATACCTCTATGCTCCTACACTTATAATATGTTAACTCCAAGTTCTGTGCCATTAGTTGACAACTTTCAGATTGACAATTCCATACATTCATTATGTGTAAAAATGAAGAGGTAAAACATGATCTGATTCCATTTCCCTATTGTAATGCCAAGCAAAGGCAACTTCCCAAAGGTTCAAAATACCAGCATAGCTGCTCTCAATTTTATTCAGTGACAAATTAAAAACAGAGAAAATAAAAATACAGCATAATTCAAAATACAGCATTCACCAAGTGTAATTCAATGATTTCAAAGTACTACTCCACCCCTGGCCAGTACACTCATTTAGTCAATCACAAAGTCCCTCTTCTCAAATGGAGACTAGTTTTCCAATCATAAACAAAGTACATTCATTTGGTCAGTCACAGAGCATAAAGGAATCAAAAGTTTCCCATCCCTGGATCACAAATGAAAAGGCCATCTACCCCAGAGTTGCAACAAGCTCAAGTACAGTATTTAATACCCAAAGAGACATCTTTTCTCAGCAATCTCTGTTCCTGGGGAGACAAAGCTTAGCAAGGCCAGAAGATACATTGCCAGTGTCCTCATTAATTCATTCTCTATCTGCAGAACAGTCTTAGGACCTCTGAAAACATTAGGAAAACCCTCTTCCAAGATTTCTAAAAACATACAATAAGAAAATCCTTCTTCAGGGCTTCTGAACCAACAGCAAGGTTCCAGGATCTCTGCAACAATAGCACTGTACTTCACCAGTGAAAGCAATTCACTCTCTGTCTGCAGAACAGTCTCTGGACCCCTGAACGAGCAGCAAGTTTCCAAGACCTCGACAACAACAGGGCTGTCCTTCACCAGTCCATGAATCTGGCAAAACAACATCAAAATAGACAGAAAAAGTAGCAGCATCACAGCAATGTCTCCTCAGTCCTTGGCAGCTCCAGGTGGCAGCTCTCAAAAGTCCTGGGCAGTTTGAACTGGCCCTCAAAAATCCTCTCTCTCTCACTCTGCCTCCACCATGCTGGTTCAAAAAAAAAAAAAACCCTTTTGCCTGTCTTTCTCTGATTGTGCCTCTTGAAATCCATAGCACCAGCTCCTCCCACTTCAGCCCTCTCTTTTCATATCAATAAGTACATCCCACAGGTGGGATTCAGAAGTACTGGGTTTTAACACTCAACCCAAAAATCAGGCCAATAAAGGGGGATCTTTAAATTCCATTACTATTACTCCTATCTTCCATGAAAATGTTTAAGGCCGGGGCAGAGCAGAAACAGCACATCCAAGGTGCTCTCCCACAAGATCACCTCCAAACCATGTAAAAGGGGACTCTGAACAACTTCTAGAGCCCCAGCACCCACAGAACGACATAGAGAAGTTAACCTCCCGCTGAGGAGAGCCCAGCAGCCCAGCAGGGAGCAGCCAATGCAGCACTCTAGGAGCCAACAGCACAGCATGCAAGGAGCCAAATCCAGTTCCGTGTGAGCCCCGGTTTTAGACCCAGGGAGGCCAGGCCAGCAGTTGGCTGGAGGGACCCCAGAACACCAGCAGCTGTGGCTATTCCAGAATTATCAACACAGACATGCCTAGGACAAAGTGAGAGGTTAGTGCTCTATGGACTTTGGGACCAGTATTTGGTGAACTCATCGGGTTCCTCCCCTGGGGGCTAGAAGCCATTCAGGAGACACACTTTTTGCAGTTTCAGTGGCAGCTCCAGCCCCTGGCCTGTGAACTGTAGGGAGATCCAGAGATCAGTCTTGGGGGTTAATTGCTCTGGCTTTAACCTGCTTGGATCTGGATTGTGATCTTGGGGGGAGGTCTGGGGTGGGCATCCACTTTGCCAGAAAAAGGAAATTGTGAAGGGCCAAACATTCAGGATGGAAGCTCCCCTGTCTGGTTGTAGAGTCCTTTTGGTCAAAAAGCCCAAAAGTCAAATAATTAAGTGCCTAGGCAAAGGAAACAAAATAAACAGAAAAATGCAACATTATACTACTATTTGGGGGGCAAAGAGCATGGAAGCATGGAGCAGGAAGAGGACTGTGAGGTCAGAAATCCTGCTCCAAAAGCCCCAAAGGAAGATATGAGCAGGAGACAGGCCATAGAGGACCTTAAGAAGGACTTTAAAAATCAAATAAGAGAAGTGGAGGAAAAATTGGGAAGAGAAATGAGAAGTATGCAGGAAAAGTATGAAATGAGGGTCAACAGCCTGACTGAGGAAAATAACACCTTAAAAAATAGGCTAACTCAAAAGGCAAAGGAGGCCCAAAAGGGCAATGAGGAGAAGAATGCCTTAAAAAGCCGAATTTGCCAGATGCAAAAAGAATCTCAAAAGCTCACTGAGATTCATTCCTTCAGAATTAGACTGGATCAAATGGAACCTAATGACTTTATGAGAAATCAAGATACTGTTAAACAGATCTAAATAAATGAAAGAATAGAAGGCAATGTGAAATATCTCATGGGAAAAAAACCACTGACCTGGAAAATAGATCCAGGAGAGATAATTTAAAAATTATTGGACTACCTGAAAGCCATGATCAAAGAAAGAACCTAGAAATCACCCTGCAAGAAATTCTCAAAGAAAATTGCCCTGATGTTTTAGACCCAGAGGGCAAAATAGAGGTTGAAAGAATCCACAAATCACTTCCTGAAAAAGATCCCAAAAAGAAAACTCCTAGGAATACTATAGCCAGGAACCAGAATTCCTAGATCAAGGAGAAAATACTACAAGCAGCCAGGAAGAAACAATTTCAGTATTGTGGAAATACAATCAGAATAGCACAGGACCTGGCAACTTCTACACTGATGGATTGAAGGGCATGGGATATGATATTCAGGAGGGCAAAAGAGCTGGGAATGAAGCCAAGGGTCACCTACTCAGCAAAAGTGAGTATTTTGTTTCAGGGGAAAATATGGTCATTCAGTGGAATAAAGGACTTTCAAGCATTCTTGAAGAAAAAACCAGAGTTGAATAGAAAATTTGACATCCAGACACAAGAAGCAAGAGATGCCTGAGAAGGTAATCAGGGAAAAGAAATCAAAAGGAACTTATCAAAGTTGACCTATTTACATTCCTACATGGAAAAACAGTAACTATGACTGATGAAACCTCCCTCAGTATGAAAATAATGGAAGAAGGGTATATGGGCATATGAATACATATGTGAATGTGTGTATATATGTTTACAGTTATATATGGATAGAGGGCATAGATTGAATTTGTTGGGAAGTGATGATACCTAAGGGGTAAAATTATGAGGTGAGAGAGGAAAGTGGCAAGAGGAGATGGGGAGAGAATGGGGAGGGTAAACTATCTCATGTAGAAGAAACAAGGGGAAGTGGCTGCAGGGGAGGGGTAGAACAGGAAGGCAAAAAGGCAAAACCATATTCTCATTGAATTTGGCTCAGGGAGAGAATGACATACATACTAAATAGGATATCTCACTCTGTAGCAGAGTAGGGGGAAGGGGAATGAGAGGGGGATGATGGAGGGGAGGGCATTCTGGTTGGAAGGGAGGTCAGAAGTAACCACTCTTGAAGAGGGACAGGATCAAAGTAAGGAATGGACCAGCTGAGGGGGTGGGATGGGTGGGAGGGAATTATAAGCAGCCTTTTACAATATATCTACCATGGTAATGTTTTGCATCGCTATACATGTACAACACATACTGAATTACTTATCTTCCCAGAGGGAATGGGTGACAAGGGAGGAAGGGAATTGATCTGAAATTCAAGGTTTTAAAATTAAATGTCTCAAACATATATAAATACTATTATTAATACTATTTTGCATGTAAGTGGGAGATAAGATGTGCAGTCATTGGGGCACAGAGACTCACCTTGCTCTAATGCAACAGTCGAAGGGGGTATGGGAGGAGATATGGGAGAGAGCAGATTGGATGAGGGAATATCTTGTAGGACTGCTATTCTGGGAGTGTGGGTAGGGGAAAAATCGGGAAAAATTGTAACCCAAAATCTGGCGGAAATGAATGATGTCAACCAGAAGTTAATAAAGCATTTGTTTAAAAAAAAAAGAAAGAAAATGTTTAAGGACACTGAAATAGAATGACATCATCATTCTCCAAGTTCATAGTATTTAATGTTTATACTGTGAATGTGGATATTAGTGACAGCTTGCCTTGTGATCCTGGTTATGTAATTGTCCTATGGATGTTTTTTTTTTTTTATCAAAAAAAATTTTTCTGTTGTGTTTGTCTAAATGGATGATAATCTTCTGTTGGAAAGTAGGTCTTATGTCCCTAGCAAGCTAGAGTAATTCAAGGCCTTCCAAAAGGTTGATGCTCAACATGACTACATTATTCTATAATTTAGAAATATGCATGTGTATTTCTAAATCTCTCTAATATACATCAAATTTAATTTCATTAAAATGAAAATGTTTTATGCTCAAAATCCCATATCTCATTTCATGATCTTATCTGTGAGATGGTATAGTTAGTTGATAGAGACTGGGGCTGGATGCGGGAAGGCTGGAGTTCAAATCTAGTTTCCAATACATACTAGTTACATGACCTTGGGCAGCTCATTTAATCTTATCTGCTTCAATTTCTTCACCTGGAAAATAGAAATCATAAGAGCATTAATCTCTTAGGGTTATTGTAAAGATCAAATGAAATATCTGTAAAACAGTTTTCACAGGTCTGGTGTATATTAGGTGCTGAATAAATTAACATTTTCTTCCTTCTTTTCCATTAAACCAGCTCCTCATTTCAGCTTTCCCATTTCTGTTTATATTTGCCCAAACATTTTCAGTCCACCAGGCTCAAAATCTATATATCATCTTACACCAGGGGTGAATAAACTGATGCTTTGAGGCCACATGTAACCTTCTGGGTCCTTGGGTGCTGCCTTTTGACTGAGTCCAATTTTTACTAAAAAATCATTTTGTTAAGGGGATTTGTTTGTGAAGCTTGAATTTAATCAAATTGGCTGTACTTGAGAATCTAGAGGCCCACATGTGACCTCAAGACGGCAGGTTCCCTACCCCATCTTTGACTTCATTCTTTATTCTTCCAACCCAATTACACATCAATTATACCTCTATTTTTAGTAATTATCTTTACAAGATTTTTAGTTCCAATTTTATCTTCTTCCTTCTCCTACCCTCATCCTATAATATTTGGCAATTTGCTATTAGTTATACTTGCACTGCTATGTAAAACATATTTCCCTATTAGTCACAATTTTAAAAGAAAAATGAGATCAAAAGGAGACAATGAGCAACAAATAATTAAAGTGAAAAAATATGCTTCATTATGCATTTAGAATAATCAGTTCTTCATCTGGATGTTGATAACATTTTGTCTTTTGTACTTGGATAATTGTGTGGCTAAAAAGAGCTGAGTCATTTGTAGTTGATCATCACGTGATGTTGCTGATATTGTGTACAATGTTTTATTTGCTCTGCTCATTTCACTTTGTATCAGTTGGCTTAAGTCTTTCCAGGTTTTTCTGAAATCTGTCTGCTCCTCATTTCTCATTGCACAATAGTATTCCATTATATCCATATGCCACAGTTTCTTCAGTCAATCCCTAATTGATGAGTTTCCAGGATTTTGCCACCACAAAAAGGCATGCTATAAATATGTTTGCACATGAAGTTCCTTTTCCCTTTTTAATGTTCTCTTTAGGATATATAACTAGTAGTGGTACTCCTGGATCAAAGGGTTTGCAAAGTTTTAGAGCCCTTTGAACAGAGTTCCAAATTGCTCTCCAGAGTGAACTGATGTTCTCACCTCCACTTACAGTGTATTAGTGTACCAATTTTCCCAAATCCTCTTCAACATTTATCATTTTTCTGTGTGTGTGTGTGTGTGTGTGTGTGTGTGTGTGTGTGTGTGATATTAGCCAAACTGATTGGTGTCAGGTGTCATTTCTGTGTTTTTTTTTTCATTTGCATTTCTCTAATCAAATTAATTTAGAGCATTTCTTCATATACCTATAGATATCTTTGTTTTCTTCATCTGAAAACTACATATTCATATTTTTTTTTTACCATTGATCAGTGGGGAATGGCTTATGTTCTTGGCCATTTCACTCAATTTTCTATATATTTCAGAAATGAGGGCTTTCACTTTTTCCTGCCTTGACAGTCTTTTGCTTCTGTCTATCACATCCCTTGTCTGCCCTCTCTTCTGTCTGTCCCCACCCTACCTTTACTTGATCTTCTCCCCTCCTATTTCCTTATTGGGTAAGATAAATTTCTATACTCAGCCAATTGTGTATATGATTTCCTCTTTGAGTCAATACTAATGAGGGTAAATTTCAAGAAATGCCCATTACCCCCCCTCCCATATTTCCTTCCAGTGTAGTAAGTTTTTTGTGCCTCTTCCTGTGACATTATTTACCCTATTCTATTGCTCCCTTCCTTCTGTAACCTCTGTCCTCCTATTTCTCATCCCTTATTTATTTTTATGTTGTTTCCTCAGATTCCTCTTATACTCATACCCTCTGTCTCTGTATTTTCCTTTTAACTATGTTATTAATGGTACATTTTTTAAGAATTGCAAGTATCATCTCATGTAAACAGTTCAGCCCCATCGAATCTCTTCTTTTTCTGTTTTTACCTTTTCAGGTTTCTCTTAGGTCTTGATATTAGAGATATAATTGTTTTTGGTCA
The DNA here is from genome assembly GCA_011680675.1 of Gymnobelideus leadbeateri. Taxonomy (NCBI): domain Eukaryota; kingdom Metazoa; phylum Chordata; class Mammalia; order Diprotodontia; family Petauridae; genus Gymnobelideus; species Gymnobelideus leadbeateri. Next base: position 97,507 of record WOXC01008545.1, read on the forward strand.
AGTCTAATCTTAGCTAGAAATCCTTCTAATACATTGAATTATCATTTTTACCCTTGAAGTGTTGTACTTATTTTTGTTAGGTAGGTGATTCTTATTTGTAGTTCGAGCCTCCTTTAGCATGTTACATGACCTCTTATCCTTTAATGTTGCATCTGCTAAGTCCTGTGTAAACTAGATTGTGGCTTCCCAATATTTGAACAATTTTTTTATTGCCACTTGAAAGATATTTTTCTTGACCTGATGGTTCTTAAATTTGGCTATGATGTTCCCTGGAGCTTTTATTTTGGGACATCTTTCCTGAGGTGATTGGTGGATTCTTTTGATGCCTATTTGGCTCACTGGTTCTAGGACATCAGGGCAGTTTTCCTTGATAATTTCTTGAAAAAGTTGTCTGGGTTCTCTTTCTAATTATGACTTTCAGGTAGTCTAATGATTCTGATATCGTCTCTCCTGGATCTATTTTCCAGAGCTGTTGTACTTCTAATGAGTTATTTTACATTTTCTTCTATTTTTTTCCCATTCTTTTGAATTTGTTTAATTCTTTATGTCTCATAGAGTCACATGCTTCCACTTGCTTAGTTCTAACTTTTTAAGAAATTGTTTTCCTCCTTTAGCTTCCATTTTCCATTTGGTCAACTGAACTTTTTTTTTTTTTTTAAAAGCAATTGGGATTAAGTAACTTGCTCAAGGTTACACGGCTAGTCATTATTTATGCGTGGGTGCTCATTTTCTGAGGCCGGATCTGATCTCGGGTCATCCAAACTCCGAGGCCGGCACTCTTACTCACTGCGCCACCTAGCCGCCCCTCTAGGGCAATTGGGGTTAAGTAACTTGCCCAAGGTTACACGGCTAGGTTTTTGTTTGTGCGGATTAAGTGTAGAAGGCCGGCTCCGAACTCAGGACCTTCTGACTCCAGGGCCGGCGCTCTATTCACTGCGCCACCTAGCCGCCCCCTCAACTGAACTTTTAAGGAATTGTTATCTTCAGTATACTTTTCTATCTCCTTTTCCCTTTGGCCAATTCTACTTTTGAGAAGTTGTTTTCTTTTCCCAAGCTGTTAACTCTTCCTTCATAATTCTCTTGCATCACAGTCGTTTCCCATTTTTTCTACCTTTCTTACATGATTTTTAAGTTTTTATTTTTTTAACTCTTACATGAGTTCTTTCTGGGCTTGAGACCACTTCCTTTTTTTGGGGGGGGTGTTACCCATAGATATTTTGACATTGTTTACATCTTCTCACTTTGTGTCTTGATCTTCCCTGTCATTATAACAACTTTCTACACTCATATTATTTTTTTTTTTGCTTGTTTTTTTCTTTTCTTTTCTTTTCTTTTAAATTTGAGCTCTGCTCCCCAGGGTAAAAGGGACTCTATCTCAGGCTTCTTGTGCCAGGTGCTACAGATTATGCCTCTTTACCTCTTGCTGAACAGATTTTGCCCTGAAAACCACAGAGGACCCTCATGTTTGGTGTTGTGGTGTGAGAGGGTGGGGTGAGGAGTGACTAAATGTGCTGGATTCTCTTAAAGGTCTAGCCACTTATCTAGTGCTGTGCCAGGGTCCTAGTGTTGGTGTCTAGCTGTGCTGAGACTGGTGGACTGTTTCTGCTGTTTCCCCAGGGCTACACTAAAGCATGTTGTAATCTAGCCCCTGAAGGCTGCCTGTTTTCCTGGGGCTATGCTGAACCACATGGTGATTCTAGGAGCTGTAATCTGACCATTCCCTTGATTATGCTGAGACATGTTGGAGAGGAAGGTGATTGGTGTTGGTTTGTGCCTGCTCCAATATACTGGGTCTAATGATCTCTCACTGGTTTACTGAGGTGGAGTTTGTTGCTGGAATGCTGGGACATTTCCTGTCCTAGACTAAATTCCCTTTTTACCTGAGTGAGACAGACATTTCTTGCTGGTATTCCAAGTTTCTTGGGCTAAAATATTTTTTCACACTGTCTTTTGTGTTGGTTCTGTTGTTCTAGAGTTTGTTTTGGATGCTATTATATCTATACTACTATGTATCTTTTGAGATGCTAGTGTGCCAGTCTGCTATTGTTTGAAGGTGAATATAAGAGGGTTACAGTCATTTACTGCTTATTCCACTATCTTGGCATCATTTACTGCTTATTTCACTATCTTGGCTCTCAGAAGTTCCCAAATTCCAGTCTTCATGATCCTTTGCCTGAACTAGAGTAATAAGCTCATAGTTGGTCTCCTTGACTCTAATTTCTTCATTTTTCAATATGGCCTAAACATAGCTGTGTAAATCCAAGCATGAACAGCTTTGCAGAGGACTGCTGATATGAACAGCTTTCAAGGTTCTGCTTACATAGAATAGTGAGCTCTCTATTTATTCAATAACAAATCAGAGCAAAACATTCACAGAAAATCAAGGTACAGCATTCACAGTGTTACAACTCAACAACTTATCACTAAAATGGCCACATAGTCTTCAACAAAGTGGTCACATAGATTTAAACAAAGTACATTCATTTAGTCAATCACAGAATCCTTAATTTCATCACAAAGTACAAAAGTCAAATTTCTCCACCCCTAGTTCACAGTAAATCATAATCTCAGTCAGTACACAGTATCCAAGTAAAGTCTTCTTTCAACTTGACTCAAGGCTGGTTCTCAGCTTCCATGGTTCCTCTTCCATGGCCCCAGCTCCTACTGTCATCAGGGTTCAAAAGCAGGCAGCTCCAAGTTCCTTGTCCAGCTCCTTGTCTAGTTCTTTGTCCAGTTCCCATTCCATATTGAAGTTCACAGTGTCCAGTCCACGTCAGGTCTTTCAAAGTTCCTATTTCTGGGAAGACAAAAGCTTGATAGAGGCACAATAATATTCAAGCACATTGCTGGCACAATCATCAATTCACTATCTGCCTGTGAAATCAACTCAGACTCATCAATGAGGTCTGAGAACTCAACAAAAATCATCAACATAGGAATCAACACAGACCCACAAACAAGGTCCAAGAGGTCAGCACAAATCATCAGTAAAATTCCAGGACCTCCAAAACCCTCCTCCAGCATTTTTGTACACATACAAAGAGAAAATCTTTGTAATTGTAAGTTGTAAAATCTTTCAGGGCTTCTAGTAATGTCCCAGTATTTCTGTACAAAGTGTCATAAACAAACATCAACACGGACAGAGCAGACCGAGTGCCAGGATACCACAAGTTTTCTCCTTCTTGACTCTGCCACCACAAGAGTCCTTTTTTCAGTTCTGCTGTCTCTAAACTGGGCCTTTTCTTATATATGGTCATTAGCTCCTCCCCTTCCTGTTGCAGGAGTTTGTGAGGTCTAGGGTTCACAAGTTGTGGGCTACAGATGTTCTATTTCTTAACAGACTTGATACCAAGCTCAAAAGAAACTTGTACTGAAATAAGGTGTTAATTCAATAACTGAAACAAGTTGTGAACTACTACTGTGATTGCTGTTACATGCTGCTACAATATTATTCCTGAGGTAAAGATCTGAATGTGCCCCTATCCCACTCCACAATATCTAGTGACTTCCATTGCCACTAGGATAAAATAAAAGCTATCGAGCCTAGCATTTAAGAGGGTCCCACTCCACTTACCTGACTCCAAATTAGCTTTCTTTTTAAAAATTAAACTTTTTATTTTTTATTTTCAAGAATCACTTTCATAAGATTTAATTTTTTTCCTCTCCCTTCCCCCTCCCCAAGGCAACTTTCAATCTGATATGGGCTCTATACATGCATTCCTAGTAAAGATCTTTGCACATTAGTCATATTGCATAGAAGAATTATAAAGAATGGAAAAAATCATGAGAAAGAAAAACAAAACAAAAAAGGAAACAATCTACTTCATTCTGCATTCCTACTCCATACTACTTGCTTTGGATGAGACTAACATTTTCCATCCTGTGTTTATTGGAATTGATTTCGGTCTTTACATTGATGAGAAGGGCTATGTCTATCAAAATCTCTGTGGCTGTTACTATGTACAAGGTTCTCTTGGTTCTGCTCCCCTCACTCAGCATCAGATCATATAAATATTTCCATGTTTCTCTAAAGTCCGCATTTTCATCATTTCTTATAGCACAATCATATTCCATTACATTCATATACCACAAGTACTTAAGCCATTCTCCAATTGATGAGCATCCCCTCAATTTCTAGTTCTTGGCCACCACCAAATGAACTGCTAGAAATATTTCCCCACATGTGGGTCCTTTTCCCATTTTTATGATCTCTTTGGGATATAGCCCTAGAAGTGGTATTACTCGGTCAAAGGGATCTGTACATTTTTAAGGCCCTTTGTGCATAGTTCCAAATTGCTCTCCAGAATGGTTGAATCAGCTCATATTTCCACTAACAATGTTCAAACATTCCCACACTCACTCCAACATTCATCATTTTCCTCTTTTTTCATGTTAGCCAATCTTATAGGTGTGATGTGGTACCTCAGAAAAGTTTTTTGATTTCTCTCTCTCAAATCAATAGTTATTTAGAGCATTTTTTCATATGACTGATAGCCTTTGTTTTTTCCCCTGCAATCTGCCTGTTCATATGCTTTGACCATTTATCAATTGGGGAATGACTTGCATTCCTATAAATTTGACTCAGTTCTCTATATATTTTAGAAATCAGGATTTTATCACAGACACTGGTTATAAAAAATCTTTCCCAGTTTTCTGTTTCCCTCCTAATCTTGGATGCATTGACTTTTTTGGTGCAAAATCTTTTCAATTTAATGTAATCAAAATTAGCCATTTTACATCGTATAATGTTCTTTATCTCTTGTTTGGTCATAAAATCCTCCATTTTATGTAAATCTGACAGATAAACTATTCCTTTCTTCCCTAATTTGTTTATAGTAACAGCCTTTATATCTAGATTTTGTATCCATTTGGACTTTATTCTGGTGTAGGATTCAGATGCTGTTCTCTACCCATTTTATGCCATAATATTTTTCCATTCTCCCAATAGGTTTTTTTTTTTTTTTGTCAAACAGTTATTTCTTATCCCAGAAGCTTGGGTTCTTTGGGTTTATCAAACAATAGATTGCTATAGTCATTGACTACTATGTCTTGTGTACCTAATCGATTCCGCTGATCTTACCCCTCTGTTTCTTAGCCAGTTCCAAGTAGTTTTAATGATTTCTGCTTTATAATACAATTTAACATCTGTCATGGCTAGGTCAGCTTCCCCAGCATTTCTTTTCGTTAATTCCCTTGCTTTCTGCACCTTTTGTTCTTCCAGACGAATTTTGATATATATTTTTTTCTAGCTCTACAAAATAACTTTTTATAGTTTGGTGTGGCACTGCATAAGTAAATTACAATAGGTAAAATTGTCATTTTTATTATATTAGCTCAGCCTACCCACAAGCAAATGATGTGTTTCTAATTATATAGATCTGCCTTTATTTGTGTGAAAATATTTTATAATTGTGTTAATATAATGCCTGGGTCTGTTTTTTTTTTTTTTTGTTTGTTTATCTGTTTTGGCAGATAGACTTTTAATTATTTTATAATGTCTACAGTGACTTTAAATGGAATTTATCTTTTTATTTCTTGTTGTTGGACTTCCTTAGTAATATATAGAAATGTAAGGGGTTTATGTAGGTTTCCTGCAACTTTGCTAAAGTTGTTTATTATTTCAAGGAGTCTTATGCTTGGTTTTCTAGGATTCTCTAAGTATATCCTCATATCATTTGCAAAGAGTGATAACTTAGTTTCTTCTTTGTCAATTCTAATTCCTTCAATTTCTATTTCTTCTCTTATTGCTAAAGCTAAGATTTCTAGCACTATTTTGAATATTAGTGATAATAGATGTCCTTTTTTTACCCCCAATCTTCCTGGAAATGCATCTTCCTTATTCCCATAACATGTATTGCTTGCTGATGGTTTTAGGTAGATGCTACATATCATTTTAAGGCTCCATTTATTCCTATGCTCTCTAGTGTTTTCAATAGAAATGGGTTCTGTATTTTTTTTCTGCATCTATTGAGATAATCATGTAGTTTCTGTTAGTTTTGTTGTTGATCAATTATCATGATAATTTTCCTAATATTGAACCAACCCTGCATTTCTGGTATAAATCCTACCTGATAAAAGTGTATTATTCTCATGATAAGTTGTTGTAATCTTTTGCTAATATTTTATTTAAAAATTTTGCATCTGTAATGATTAAGGAAATTGTTCTATAATTTTCTTTTTTTGTATTTGACTCTACCCAGTTTAGGTATCAATACCAAATTTTTATAATAAAATACGTTTGGTAGGACTCCTTTTCCAATTTTCCCAAATATTCTATCTAGTATTGGAATTAATTGTTCTTTAAATGTTTAAAAGAATTCACTTGTAAATCCTTATGGTCCTGGAGATTTTTTTCCTAAGGAGTACACTGATAGTTTTTTCGATTTCTATTTCTGAGATGGGGTTATTTAAGTATTTTGCTTACTCTTCTGTTAATCTGGGACATGTATATCTTCCTAAATATTCATCTATTTTCCTAAGATTGTCAAATTTATTGGCAAACAATTGGGCAAAGTAATTCCTAATTATTGTTTTAATTTCCTCTTCATTGGGGATGAATTTACTCCTTTCATTTTGATACTAGAAACTTGGTTTTTTCTTTTTTAAATAAAATTTACCAGAGGTTTATCAATTTTACTGTTTTTTTCATAAAACCATATCTTATTTTTATCCATTAATTTAATAGTTTTCTTAATTTCAATTTTATTCGTCTCTCCTTTGTTTTTTAGTGTTTCTAATTTGGTATTTAATTGGGCATTTTCAATTTGTTCTTTTTCTAGCATTTTAGTTGCATTCCCAATTCATTGATTTCCTCTTTCTCTATTTTGTTCATGTAAGTATTCAGAGATATAAATTATCTCATAAGAATTGCTTTCAGTGCATCCCATAAGTTTTGTTGTGTTGTATCATTATTGTTATTCTCTTTAATGAAGCTACTGATTGTTTCCATGATTTGTTGTTTGACCCACTCACTTCTTTTAGAATAAGATTATTTATTTTCCCAATAGTTTTTAGTTTATCTTTCCTTTAACTTCCTCTAGGAATTTGGATGCTATACCACTTGGTGCATATATGTTTAATAATGATATTACTTCATTGTCTATGGTGCTTTTTAGGAGGATATAGTTTCCTTCCTCATCCCTTTTGACTAGATCTCTTTTTGCTTTTGCTTTGTCTGAGATTAGTATTGCTACACCTGTTTTTTTTTCTTTTGCTTCAGCTGAAGCATAATGCATTCTACTCCAACTTTTTAACTGATCCTGTGTGTATCCCCCTGTTTCAAGTGTGTTTCTTGTAAACAACCTATTGTAGCATTATGATTTTTAATCCATTCTGATATCTGACTCCATTTTATGGGAGAGTTCACCCCATTCACATTCATGGTTATGATCACTATTTGTATCTTTCTCTCCATCATATCCCCCCATTTATGCTTTTATTTCTCCTTTTTCCCTTCTCTCCCTCAAAAGAGTTTTGTTTTTTACTACCACCACTCTCAATATTCTCATCCTTCTAGTTTGATCTATAACCCAATCCTCTTCCATTGCTTGGTACTAAAAAGAAAGAACAGGGATGGAGCCTGAGCTCTCAGCTATGATAAACAAAAGGATAGAAAACTTTTGTAAGCATCTAAGGAAGAGGTCATGAAATGTGATCTCTGGGATAATAAGCCAGGATCCATTGTCCTAGGAAGGACCATACTCCAGTGCCTGGAAAAATATTTAATACATTATCTCTGTAGATTAACATGGACCAATTCAACTGAGAAAGTAGGATTAAAGAGAAAGGAGGAATTGTTGCTATTTGAAGTCTGAGTATGGGTCTGCCAAGCCCAGTAAGAGGGTAAGAGCACCTAGGCCAGCCCTCTGGATAAAACAGGACCATTTTGGGGCGGCTAGGTGGCACAGTGAGTAAGAGTGCTGGCCCTGGCTTCAGGATGACCCGAGATCAGTCCCAGCCTCATAAAATGAGCACCCACACATAAATAATGACTGGCTATGTAACCTTGAGCAAGTTACTTAACCCCAATTGCCTTAAAAAACAAAACAAAACAAACTAACAAGCAAAAAAAACAGGACCATTTAGAATAGGAGTGCATGACTGAAACATAAGACTGTATGCTGAGATGCTCCATAATTACTATATGGTTCTGTTTCCTCTCACAAGGCTCTGTTGAATAAATGTAACAGATGGCAGCAGAAAAGGACTCTGTCTAGGGCTTTTTCTCAGAGATTCATTGTTTCCCCAGAGCACACCTGGGGCCCAACTTCCTGTTTCAGGAAATGCAATCTAAAGAAGATGCTGTCAGAGAGGGGAGAAATCCTCCCATAATGCACCAAAATGTACATTTATACCTGAGGAGGAAAAGACAAAACAATATCCATGCAGACCCTGGGTGACAAATACTTTGGTTTCTCTCTCAGTAATTTTGGGCACTGGTTCCTTTAAATAGAATGTATCCCCCACACTGAATTAATAACAAAACAACCCTAGGAGAGATCAGGTTTGGTCTAAGAATGACATTATCCTATCTACATGACATTAGTAATCTTGCTTCATCCACCATGAAGCATCCGAATGCTTCACTTTATTCATCTTCCTAACAGTCTTGTGAGAAAAGTGTCAAGCAATATTACCCGCAATTTCCTCAAGGGAAAATCAGAGTGGTTTCTCCTTGATCACATAGCAAGTAAGTATTAGAGAGAAATTTTGAACCTGATTTGTTCCCTATTCTATGTTTAGCACCCATTACACCAACCCATGGAGAAAGGAGCAATTTTATTTATTTTTAGGTCCCAGGGACAGGACTGCTGTGTTTTCACTTATGTGCACATGACAATTATGGTGAAAAAAAGATTGAATTCTGACTTGAGTTAATGTCATTGAACATAGGGCCATTGGATCATTTCCTTTCTTAATTTTTAATACTGTACATGTAGAACATTCTTTTTTTTAAATTTTATTTTAAACTTACATACAAAATTAAATAAGGAAAAAAATCTATGTAGATAGCAGAACATAAGAGAAGATACATTAAAAATTATAAATTTCCATTTCATGGAAACCTATGTAATAGACTGTAAACATGGTTTTCAAAGCAACCCAGCTTTCCTGTGCATCCTTGAAGGTTTTCTTTCATTCTCTGCTGTCATGTAGTAGAGTCTATATGTAGTTCACTGTACCAATTGCCATGCCATGTGGCATGCTGGTGCCTCTTAGGTTATAAGGTCTTCTCTTACACTGCAGTTTAGGATCTTCCACCAATATCCTATGCCTACTTCCTAAATTAAAAGCTCTATGAAGAAGTAACCAATGGGAAGGTCAGGCCTTATGGGCAAATAGTATACCCAATGTGAGAAGTGCTGCAAGGGGATGGGGGGGGGCTTAATTTCTAGGGTGAAAAGGTTTCTGTGGGGATCTGTTCATCTCAACCCTGACAATCAACCTTAGGTGGCTCCCTCCTACCTCCAGAATCAGATGCAAAAGCCACAGTTTGGCTTTTACAGTTCTTCTTAACCTGGCACTTTCCTCTATTTCCAGCCTTCTTAGTGTTTACTCCCTTATATATAATGCACACTCTGGCAACAGTAGCCATTTTAGTCACATTCAGTTTCTGAACTCTCGACTTTTGGACTTTGTTCTGTCTTCCAGGGCTGGAATGCTCTTTTTCTTTCCCTCTGCCTCCTGGCTCCCTTCAGGACTTAGTGCAAACCCCATCTGTCTACAGGAAATGTTTTCTGGTCCCTCTCCCTAGCAGTGCTTAACCTTTGAGACTTCCTTCCATTTACAAGATGTATGGCTTCTATGAACAAATCATTATTATGTATATTATCTCCCAAATTGGAATGGGAACTCCTTCCCTTCACTTCTCCCCACCCTAAAGAACAGAATTAGCTTTCTTTCCCTTTCAAGACATCATAACAAGGTAGATAATTCTTCATGCATACTTGGAAAACAAATTGAGTTTTCTTTCATTAATTTCAAATGTATTTTCTTCATTAACTTCCATTGGAACCACTTTTGTGAAAATTTTCTGTCTCTTCTCTCTGAAAAATTCTCCAGAAAGCCTTAGTTTATTCTGGGAGCAAAATCTTGGGGTGGGGGGGCATATTTTAATGATATTTCCATAATATCATCCAAGATCTGTAACTACTACAACTTTGAAGGGTTTGTCTAAGTGGTAAAGATGTGGCTATACTCTGCAAAGGATATCTTGACTACAAAATGTCTTAGTCTCTTTTGGGTTGCCTTTACTGTTATATATCGATGATGGGTTTTTTTTCAGTTCCTTAGAATTGCCATACTCTTGGGGTGGCTAGGTGGCACAGTGAGTAGAGCGCCGGCCCTGGAGTCAAAAGGACCTGAGTTTGGATCTGGCCTCAGACACATAATGCACACACAAACAAAAACCTAGCCATGTGACCTTGGGCAAGTTACTTAACCCCAATTGCCCTACAAAAAAAAATGCCGTACTCTTTTTCATAGGCATACAGTAATCCCTAGAAAAGGCAAGGCAAAAATTGATTATATTAGTGGTATTTTATTCCCTTCTTACCAGATGCCGATGGATGAGAATAAGATATTTAGCCATGCTCAAAAATGGGGATGACCCCAGCAAGAAGACCCTAAATGCTTCCTCTCCCAAATTTCAAGCCCTCTACACTTCTTAGTAAATATTGAATATGTTAGAGACCTATGATTCTGTTCATGAGAGTATTCTCTCTACCAGCATAGATCATAGTCCTTCTAGGTGTGGGTTGGATACCTTCAGGGATTTCTATAGTTGAAATATCTAACCCCTGCTGTTGCCAGTCCAGGGAAAACTCTCTGAACTCTGAGGTTGAGCTTCTGATAAGAAATGTGTAGCCCATTACTGGTCCTGCTTTTGAAGCTTTTCCACCTTGGTAGACATGGCTGGGGGAAGTGAGTTGCCCTGCCTGAGCCCAGAGTAGCCTAGAGCTGCCCCCACTTCATGAGAGGAGACATCTAGTGGAGCAAGCCCACATGATTTACACATACTTTTTTTATTAAAGGAGTGAAAGAATGATGAAGGAAGAAAGACAAATGAGCCTAAGGGTGATGCTTCTATTGAAGATGACATGAAAAAAGCAAAGCTAATGTATTTCTTTTTTGGAATTAGTCAAGAAGTGAAACAGAAAAGGGGTAGGTGGGCAGATGGTGACCAAGAACAAGTATATCAGGCAGAAATAAGAGGAAGTGATGCGAGTAATAAACAATATGAATCAAGATTTAAGTTTTAAGCCAAGAGAGAGGGATAATGAATTGGGATCAATTCCTTTAAGCACTTCCAAGATCTTTCTCAGAACACCCAAATGTCTGAAAAAAGGCCAGAAGTCAGTAGAAAGTAAACTTCTTGAGGGCTAGAAATAAGGTTTGGCTTTGGTTTTTCTGATTTTGTGTTGCTAGCACCCAGTATGGTACCCATCCATCAAGCATTCACTGTTAATTTAAAAAAAATATTGAATCAAAATAAACTATATTGAATTGCTCCCTTTCTGGAATCAAGGGTGTCTTCTCAGTACTTTTCTGGGATGGGTGACGTATCTAATGCTTATAGTGACCTGGACCACTTAGGAGGGATTTTCTCCCTTATTAGCAAAGGAGTTATTTTTGTCTTAGTATAGGAGCCATCTTAGTCTAACAATGGATAGGCTATGGATAGGATAGCTGCTTATCTTCACTGGACCTCAGGTTCATCATCTTCAAGATGAGGGTATAGTTCTAGAGAATCTCTGTGGTCATTTCCAGTTCTGGAATTCTATGACTCTATTGTGTTCTTAGAATAGATAATGTAGATGCACTCCTGGGAACCAAGATAAGACAAATCACTGTGACTCTCTATATTCACTGTCAAGCAACCATAAAAGTGTATCCCAAAACAAATTTTGGAATAGCATAACCAGCAAAAAGATGGAATGAAATAATCTTTTATTGGAATAAAATTGGAAGATCATCAAGAAAGGTCCCTCTCACTCAGATAAAAAGAAGAATGCCTTCTAGGACATCCAGCATCACAGAAAACCATCATCAAATCCCACCTTAGCAAACCAGCAAGAAATCCCGAGCCCCAATGTGGTGGAGCAGGAAATACCAGCACCAGGATCCCCCACATCCCTTAGCACAGCCAGGGGGGACTGTCAGACTCCAGCTCCTAGAACCACCACCTGCTTCTGTATTGCCCTAGAGAAATAGGTATCCTCCAGTGGCCAGACCTCTATGTGTTTCAGTATAATCCTGGGAAAATGCAGAAACCCCTTGCTGGGTCTCAGAACACACCAGACATCACCACTAGAACCCCAGATCAATAGCAGGTAAGTTGCCAGGCCCCTATAGACTCCATCAGCTCTAATCATCCTCTACCCTACACAGATCCAAAGGCCTCAGGGTAACATCAATATAGCACAAAGTAAACAGCTAGGACCCGCAGTCACTGACACAAAAAGCCTGAGACAGTGACACTTCCATCTCTGGAGTAGAACTCAAATTTAAAAGAAAGGAAAAAGGCCAGAAAAAAAAGATGAACAGAAAACAACAACAACAAAAGAATCTAAGCATAGAAAATTACTATGGTGACAGGGAAGACAAATGCAGGAATTTAGAAGAGGACAACAATGTCAAAACACCTATGGGCAAAACCCCAAAGAAAAATGGGAGATGTTCTTGATCCTAGAAAGAACTAAATAAGGGTTTTAAAAAGGGCTTAAAATTATATGAGAGCTAGAGGAAAAATGGAAAAATAAATGAGAGTGAAGCAAGAGAATAATGGGGAAAAAGTAAATAGCTTGGAAAACTGAGAATAATGTAGAATTGGTAAAATGGAAAAGGAGATACAAAAATTCACTGAAGAAAACAGCTACTTAAAAAGTACAATTTGGCAAATAGAAAACAAAGTACAAAAACTTACTGAGGAGAAAAATATCTTAAAAGTTAGAATTGAGTGAGTAGAAGCTAATGACTCTCTATAAGACATCAAAAATCAATCCAAAAAATTGAAAATACTTTTTAAAAATGGAAGAAAATATAAAATACCTCATTGGAAAAAAATGACCTTGAAAGTAGATCTAGGACAGACAATATCAGAATCACTGGACTACCTGAAAGACAAAATTAAAAGAAGGACTTGGAAAGTATATTTCATTATCAAGGAAAACTGCTATAATATCCTGGAACCAGAGGGCAATACAGGCATTTAAAGAATCACTTGATCACCTCAGGAAAAAAAATCCAAAGTGTGTTGAGCCAAGATGACAGAGTAGAAACAGGACTTCCAAGTGGCTTTGGCTTCCACCTTCCCCAATACATGTAAAAATTACTCTAAAATAACTATAGAACTACAGAACCCACAAAGTGACAGAGAGAAACAAATCTCCCACTGAAGGAAGCCTGGCAGGCTGGCAGGAAGGGTGCATCGCAGTATCCTGGGAGCTAAGCTCAGTCCCTCCTTAGCCATGTTTTTAGCCCTAGCTGTGGCTGGAGCACTTCGCAAGAGTAAATTACCAGCAGCTATACCAGCTTCCAGAATTCTCAATCCACAAATGCCAAAGACAAAGTAAAAGGTCAGTGTAGAATTTTTTTGGGAACAGGGGAAGAATGGTCCAGCTGCTGCCCCCAGAGCAAGAAGCAAAGGAGTCATGCGGGCTGCAGCCACTGCTGTCTGGCTGCTTCTGGTGCTCTTGGCCTGCAGATTGTACAGGGACCAAGAAAGCAATTAGAGGGTAATTGCTTCTCCTTTTACCTGCTTAGATTTGGATTGTGGTATTGGGTGGTGTTCCTGCAGTGTGTGACCAGTGAGCCAGGGCATGTGGGGGCTGTAGAGAGGGCACCCATTTAATAGTTCTGGCAGCTGCAAAAACCCCAGTGATTTGGGCTTTCACCATTCTGGAAGCCAAGTTCTACTGTGGCAAAGAGCTCAAAAGTCAAGTAACTGGCTGCTAATATGACCAAGCAGAGGAGGCCCAAACAGATCATGGTATCCTTTTTGGGGGGACAAAAAGAATCAAGGCATGAAGCAGGAGGAAGGCAGTAAAGTCAGAACTCCTGCATCAAAGCCGCTAGGAAAAATATTAACTGGTTACAAGCCATGGAGAAGTTCAAGAAGAATTTTGAAAATTGAGTAAGATACGTGGAGGAAAAATGGTGAAGGAAAATGCGAATAGTACAAAAAAGTTCCTGAAAAGCAAGTCAACAGCCTACTAAAGGAGACCCAAAAACACACTGAAGAAAAAAGACCTTAAAAATATACTAACTCAAATGGAAAAAGAGGTCCAAAAAGCCAATGAGGAGAAGAATGCTTTACAAAGTTGAATTTGCCAGATGTACAAGGAATTCCAAAAAGTCATTGAAGAGAATAACTCCTTCAAAATGTGATTGGAGCAATTAGAAGCTAATGATTTTATGAGAAATCAAGATACTATAAACAGATCCAAACCAATGAAAAAAAATAGAAGACAATGTGAAATATTTCATTGGAAAAACCACTGACCTGGAAAATAAAGCCAAGAGAGATCATTTAAAAATTATTGGTCTACATGAAAGCCATAATCAAAAAAAGCGTCTAGACACAATATTTCAAGAAATTATCAAGCAAAATTGCCCTGATATTTGACGAGAAGGCAAAATAAAAATGGAAAGAATTCACTTATCGCCTCTTGAAAAAGATCCCAAAAAGCAAGCTCCTAGTAATATTATAGCCAAATGCCAGAGTTCCCAGGTCAAGGGGAAAATACTGCAAGGAGTCAGGAAAAAAACAATTTGAGTATCATGGAAATGCAATCAAGATAACACAAGATTTAATAGTTTCTACATTAAGGGATTGAAGGTCTTGGAATATGATATTCTGGATGTCAAAGGAGCTCAGACTAAACCCAAGAATCACCTACCCAGCAAAACTGAGTATAATGGTCATTCAATGAAATAGAAGACTTTCAAGCATTCTTGATGAAAAAACCTGAGCTGAACAGAAAGTTTGACTTTCAAATACAAGAAGCAAGAGAAGTATGAGATGGTAAACAGTAAAAATATAATAAGGAAATTATTAAAGTTGAACTGTTTAAATTCCTACATGGAAAAATGATATTTGTACTTCAAAAGACTTTTCTCCGTATGACGATAGGTGAAGGGGATATATATGTGTGTGCATATATGTGTGTATATATATGTATATGTATATATGTATATTTATATATGTATACATACATATATGTATGTATATGAGGATGTATGTGTATATAAATATATATATATGTGAATGTGGGCATTTGTATGTTCATGTATACAAAGACAGAGGGCACAGGATGAGTTGAATATGAAGGGATGCCATCTAAAAAATAAAATTAAGAGGTGAGAGAAGTGTTTATTGGGAAAAGAAGAAAGGGCACACTAGATTAGGGTAAATTATTTCATATGAAAGAAGCAACAGAAAACTGTAACAATGGAGGGGAAGAGCAGGAAGGTGAAAGGGAATGGGACAACCTGATTCTCATTGGATTTGGCCTAAGGAGGGAATAATATACACACTCAGTTGGCTATCTTAACCTCCAGGAGAATAGGGGGGTAGGGGATAAGAGTGGGAGGATACAAGGGAAGGCAGATTGGGGGAGAGTGTAGTTAGAAGCAAACATTTTTGAAAAATGATGTGGTCAGAAGAGAAAATAGAATAATTGGGGGGGGCAGAAGAGAATGGAGGGAAATAAAGTTAGTCTTTCATAGTATAACTATTATGGAAATGATTTGGGTAACTACACATCTACAATCTATATTGACTTGCTAATCTTCCCAGTGGGAGTGGGTGAGGAGAGAATAAAGGAAAAAAAATGGAACTCAAAGTTTTAAAAAACAAATGTTTAATTTTTTTACATGCAACTGGGAAATAAGATATACAGGTACTTGGGTATAGAAACCCATCTTGCACTACTAAAAAGTTAGGAGGGTGCAGGGGGATGATATAATGGAGAACAGATTGGGGAAAGGGGTATTCAGTAGGCTTGCTATTTGGGGGTAGGGTGTAGGGGAAAGACAGGGAGAGAAAAAATTGTAACTCAGTCTTGTGGGAATGAATGTTGAACACTAAAAATAAATAAATTAATAATCTGGAGAAAAAAAAAGGAACCTGGGCCACTAAAGATTTCTGCAGACCAAAAATTGATTCAGAAAGTCCCATATTAACATTTTCTATGTTCTGTTGTATTTTTCTACATTTTATTAAATAGTTCTCAATTAAAAAAAGACCCCAAAATAATAAAAAAAAAAAAACTCAAAGGAAAACTAGGCATAGACCAACTTCTTACAATGTAAACTAAGATGCGGGCAAAATGTATACAGGTTTTAGATATAAAGGGTGATAACATAAAAAATTAGGAGGTTAAAAATAGTTTATCTGAAAAATACAAGCTAGTTACAGGCCATAGAGGAGCTTAAAATGTTTCTGAAAAGCAAATAAGAGAAGTGGAGGAAAAATTGGGAAAAGAAATGAGAACAATGCAAGAAAATTATGAAATGAGAGTCAATAACCTGACGGAAGGAAATAACACCTTAAAAATAGACTAATTCAAATGGCAAAAGAGGTTCAAAAAGGCAATGACGAAAAGAATGTCTTAAAAGGTCGAATTTGCCAGATGGAAAAATAATCTCAAAAGCTCACTGAAGAGAATCATTCCTTCAGAATAAGATTGGAGCAAATGTAAGCTAATGCCTTTATGAGAAATCAAAATGCTGTTAAACAGATACAAACAAATGAAAGAATAGGAGGCAATGTGAAATATCTCTTTGGGAAAACCACTGACCTGGAAAATAGATCCAGGAGAGATAATTTAAAATTATTGGACTACCAGAAAGCCATGATCAAAAAAAGAACCTAGAAATCATCCTTGAAAAAATTCTCAAGGAAAATTTCCCTGATATTTTAGAAACAGAGGGCAAAATAGACCCTGAAAGAATCCATCAATCACCTCCTAAAAAGATCCCAAAGAGAAAACTCTTAGGAATATTATAGCCAGGTTACAGTGTTCTCAGATCAAGGAGAAAATATTACAAGCAGCCAGGAAGAAACAATTTGAATATTGTGGGAACAAAATCAGGATAACACAGGATCTGACAATTTTTACTCTGAGGGATTGAATGGCTTGGAATATGATATTCTGGAGGTCAAAGAAGCTGGGATTAAAACCAAGAATCACCTACCCAGAAAAACTGAATATCATGTTTCAGGGGAAAATATGGTCATTCAGTGGAATAGAGGACTTTCTAGCATTCTTGATGAAAAAAACATAATTGAATAGAAAATTTGACATTGAGATACAAGAAGCAAGAGAAGCATGAGAAGGTAACCAGGGAAAAGAAATCATAAAGAATTTATCAAAGTTGAACTATTTCCATCTCTACATGGAAAAATTATAATTGTAACTTTCAAAACTTTCCTCAGTATGAGAATAATTGAAGGGAATAGAAATGTGTGTGTGTATATATATATATATATATATACACACACACACACACACACACACACACACACACACACACACACACACACACACACACATATATGTCTATATAGGAGGATATATGGGCATATAAATACATATGTGAGTTTGTGTATATCTGTGTACAGCTATACATAAGTAGAAGACACAAGACCCGTTTAATGGGAAGGGATGATACTTAAAAGGAGAAATTAAGAGGTGAGAGAGGAATATAATGAGAGGCAATGGGGAGAGACAGATTGGTGTAAACTATCTCATATAGAAGAGGTAAGGGATAATGATTACAATGGAGGGCAAGAACAGGAAGTCACAAGGGAATAGGTCAACTTTATTCTCTTTGAATTTGGCTTAGCGAGGGAATGACATACACACTAAATAGGGTATCTCACCCTACAAGAGAGTAGGGGGGAAGGGGATGAGAGGGGGGATGATGGAAGGGAGGGCAGCCTGGGGGAGAGGGAAGTTGCAAGCACCCACTTGAAAAGGGACAGGATCAAAGTAGAGAATAGAACAAGTGGCAGGTGAGATAGGAGGGAGTGAAATATAGTCAGTCTTTTACAATGTATCTACAATGGAAATGTTTTGCATAGCTAAACATGTACAACCTATAATGAATTGCTTGTCTTCCCAGTAAGTGTGGGTGAAAAGGGAGCAAGGGAATTAATATGAAATTCAACGTTTTAAAATCAAATGTTTAAAATATATATTATATATACATATATATCTATATCTATACCTATCTATCTATATACTTTTATCAATATTATTTTACATATAAATGGTCACTAATATATACAGGCACTGAGGCATAGAGGTCAACCATGATCTACTGGAAATTCAGAGGGCGTTTGAGAGAAGATATGGGAGAGATCACATTGGAGGAGGGGATATCCATTGGGATTGTTATTTTGGGGTGGTGGGTAGGGGAGAAACTGGGAGAAAATTTGCAATTCAAAATCTTGCAAAAATGAATGATGTAAACTAGAAGTTAATAAAGCATTTGATTAAAAATATAATAATGAAAAACAAAAAGAAAAAATAAAAACAACAACAAAATAATTTTTAAAATAGTTTACCTGTTATATCTATGAAAAAGTGAAGAATTTTTGAGCAAACAAGTGATAGGGAACAATACAGAAAGCAAATTGGATAATTTTAATTACATTTAATTAAGTCTTCATAGAAACAATGTCAACACAATCAGGATTATAAGGGAAGCAGTAATCTGGAAAACTTTTTTTTTTTTTTTTTTTACAAACAGCATTTCTGATTAAAGCTTCATTTCTCAAATATACTGGTGACTGAATCAAACTATAAGAATATAAGTCATTGCCTAATTGATAAATGGTCAAATGGTTGTACATGCAGTTTCCAGAAAAAGAAATTAAAGCCTTCTCTAGCCATGTGAAAATATGCTCTAAATTACTATTGATTAGAAAAATGCATGTTAAACCATCTCTTAAGTACCAACTCACATCTACCAGATTGGCTAACATGACAGAAAAGGAAAATTATAAATGTTGGGAATGTGAAGAAAATGGAAAACTAATGCATTGTTTGTGGAATTGTGAACAGATCCAACCATTCTAGAGAGTAATTTGCAACTTGACCCAAGGGGTTTTAGAACTGTGCATTCTCTTTGATCCAACAATACTGCTACCTAATGTATATCCCAAAGAGATCACAGAGTAGGTGAAAGTTCCCACATATACAAAAATATTTGTAGCAGCTATTTTTGTGATAAAAATAATTGGAAATTGATAATATGATTATCAATTGAGGAATGGCTGAACAAGTTATGGTATATGAATATAATGGGATACTATTCTATAAGAAATTATGGGTAGGTGTTTTTCAGAAAAAAAATACTGGAAACATTTACATAAACTAATTATGAGTGAAATGAGCAGAACCAGGGAAATGTTGTATACTGTAACAGCAACATTGTGTGATGACTGACTTCGATTGACTTACCTCTTCTCAACAATACAATGATCTAACAAAATCCTAAAATGCTCATGATGGAAAATAATATCCACACACAGAGAAAGAACTAGATAATCTGAATTCAGATTGAAGCATCCTATTTGTTTTTTCTCTTTTTTTTCTTTCTCATGGTTTTCCCCCTTCTGTTCTGATTCTTCTTTTACAATATGACTAATGTGGAAATATTTTTATTATGATTATACATGCATAGCCTATATCAGATTTTATGCCATCTTGAGGAGTGTAGTGGAGAGGGAAGGGAGAAATTTAGAGCTCAAATCTTATAAAAATGAATATGGAAAAAATCTAATTAAACATTTAAAAAACAAGAAACATTAGAACCAATTTTTTCAGAACTATCAGGTCAAAGAAAAATATTGCAAATGGCCAGAAATAATTTAAATATCAAGGGGTCACAAGCAGGACTACAAAGGCATCAGAATCTGTAATTTTTTTTTTGCTTTTTTGGAGGGCAATTGGGGTTAAGTAACTTGCCCAAGGTCACATGGCTAGGTTTTTGTTTGTGTGTGCATTAAGTATCTGAGGCCAGATCTGAACTCAGGTCCTTCTGACTCCAGGGCCGACGCTCTACTCACTGCACCACCTAGCTGCCCCTTGAATCTGTAATATTAAAGGATCAGAGGCCACAGAGCATGATATTGTGGAAAACAAAGAAGCCAGGACTACAATCAAGAATCACTTACTGGTCAAACTTAAGCATAATGCATCAAGGAAAATAATGATTGTTCAATGAAATAGAAGAATTTCAAGCTTTCATAAGGAGAAGACCAGAACTAAACCAAAATTTGATCTCTAACATCAAGACCCAAGAGGTGAAAATGTAAAAGAAAACAAAAAGGATTCAATAGAGCTAAACTATTTACATCCCCATACAGGAAGATGTTATTTGCAATTTCTAAAAATTGCATCACTAGTAGTACAGCTAGAAAGAACATATAGAGGCAGATTATATGGATACAAGGGGAATTTGAGAGAATGATAAAAAAGTTAAGGGATGAGAAAGAAAGGCTACAGGAAGAAGGGAGAGGTAAAGTGGGATAAATTATTTTACATGAAGAGGCACAAGAGACCTATTACAATAGTAGGGAATATTGGAGAGTGAGCAATGAGCATTGCTTGAACCTTACTCTGGTCAGTCATGTCTTAAAAAGGGAAACATACACAATCAGTTGAATAGAGAAATCTTACCTGAAGGGGGAAGTAGGAGGGGAGGAGAGCAAAAAAGGTGGGGTGGGACCTGATGAGGGAGTGAAGTTAAGGGGAGGTGGTAGACAGAAGCAAAACACTGGTGAGGAAGGAAAGAGGGAAAGGAGAGAGAGTACAGACAGGAAGAATAGGATGGAGGGAAATATACATTATAACTATAATGTGAATGGGATGAACTCTCCCATAAAATGTAAGCATATAGCAGAGTGGGTCAAAAACCAGAATCCTATAATATATTGTTTATAAGAGACACACTTAAAGCAGAGAGACAGAGTAAAGATAAGGGGATGGAGCAGAATCTATTATGCTTCAGATAAAGTAAAAAAATGGTGACAATCCTGATCTCAGACAAAAATAAGGCAAAAATGGACCTGATTAAAGGAGATAAGGAAGAAAATTACTTCTTGCTAAGGGGCACCATGGATAATGAAGTAAAATCAATACTGGACATATATATTCCAAGTGAAATTGCATTCAAATTCTTAAAGGAAAAGTTAAGTGAATTAGAGGAAGAAACAGACAATAAAACTATAATAATGGGGAACCTTAACTGTCTCCTCTCAGAACTCAATAAATCCAATCAAAAATAACTAAGAAGGAGATTAAAGAGGTAAAGAGAATATTAAAAAAGTTAGATATGACAGATCTTTGACATGATTTAGACATAAATGTGACAACATAAACAAAGAAGAGTAAGGAATATTCTGGCTGTCAGATGAGTGGAGAGGAAAAGAATTCATGACCCAATGTGATAGAGAGCATTACAAAGTGGAATAATTTTGATTACATTAAATTATAAGTTTTGCATGAACAAAACCAAGGCAACCAATACTAGAAGGAAATCATAAATCTGGGAGACAATCTTTATAGCAAGCATCTCTGATAAAGGCCTCATTTCTCAAACATAAAGGGAACTGGATCAAATTTACAAGAATACAAGTCATTCACCAACTGATAAATAGTCAAAGGATATGAATGGATAGTTTTCAGATGAAGAAATCAAAGACATCTATAGACATATGAAGAAATTCTCTAAATCAGTTTTGATTAGACAAATGCAAATTAAAACAAAGCTGAGGTGCCACCTCACACCTATTAAATTGACTAATAGGAGAGAAAAAGGAAATGATAAATCTCTGAGAAAATGTGGGACAGTAATTCACTGTTGATGGAGTTCTGAACTGATCGAACAAATCTGGAGAGCAATTTGGAGCAATGTCCAAAGGGCAACCAAACTGTGTATAACTTCATCCAGCAATACCACTGCCAGGTCTCTGTCCTGAAGAGATTATAATGGGAAAAAGGACCTATATTTGCAAAATACCCATTGAAGCCCTTTTTGTGGTGACAAAATATTAGAAATTGAGAGGATGATCATCAATTGGGGAAAGATTGAGAAAGCTGTGGCATATGAATGTAATAGAATACTATTATACAATAAGGAAATGATTAGCACAAAGATTTCAGAAAACCATGGAGAAACTTTTATGAGCTGGTGGAAAGTGAAATCATAGAACCAGGAAAATATTGTACACAATAAGAGCAACATTATGTGACGATCAACTATGAATGATTTGTGTCTTCTCATCCACACAATGATCCAAGACAAGTACAAATGATGCCTAAAGGAAAATTCTATCCACACACAGATAAAGAACTGATGGGCTCTGAATGCATATTTAAGAATGCTGTTTTCATTCATTTTTAATTTTTTTCCTTTGATCTGATTCTTCTTTCACAACTGTGACTAATATGGAAATAGGTTTTACATGGCAGCACATGTATAAGCAATATCAAATTACCTAACATTTTAAGATGAGGAGAGGGGAGGAATGAAGATAAATTTGGAACTGGGAATCTTGTAAAATGAATACTAAAGATGGTTTTGACATGTAATTTGGGGAAAGTATTATTAAAAACAAATAACTGAATGTTAAAAAAGAACAAAGAATGAGCTTTGTATTATAGCTCATAAGGAAGGGCACCTCGTTCAAACCCTCTTATTCTTTAAAGCTTACCATCATAGATATAAACAAGGAAGGGATCTCCAAGGGCATCTAGCCTGACTTCTCCACAATCCCCTGCCATTATCCAGGATATTAGTCTTAAGAGGGAAAAAAAGAGAAGTGATTTGCCCGAGGTGACTCAGCCACTATAATTCCAAACACAAAACATTTTTCACTGTACAAATGCAAACACTACCAAATCCCTGTTATTCCCAGGACACCTTGATTCTAGGGTGTCACCGCTACTAAATTCATCTCCGAAGACTGGGCTTTCTGAGTTATAATGAGCTGTTTATCTGGTCTCAAATACGGAATAACTGATTTAATTATTATGCCATGCTTTCTAGGAAATACAAAAGAAAAAAGTATAGTCTCTCTCCTTGAGAATATAGTTCTGAACGTTCAGTGTATTTAACCAATTTGCATGCAGAATGATGCGTGTTGGTGTGAACCAGCCATGATTTCATATGGCATCATTGAGCCAAGGACTGTTCTATATGGGGGAGACAGATATTTCACACTTAGTATTTTGTTGTTCAATCATTAAACCATTTCAGACTCTGTAACATTAAGGGACCATAGCATTCCAGGCCCTTCAGGTTCATGGGTTTTTCTTGGCAAAGATAAAGGAGCGGCTTACCATTTTCTTTCTCCAGTGAATCACCTTTTGTCAGAACTCTCTGCTATGACCTGACTTCCTTAGGTGACCCTTCATATGCTTGTTCATAGTTTTGGCCCTCCACCACAACAAGGCAGTGATCCAGGAGGGGCTCCCTCCTATAGGCCTCAGAAAACCACAAAACCTTGAGCACTGGCAGAAAAGGTCTGTCATTTCCTCGTCTTGTCGGCTGTGACTTTGGCTGGTGATTTATAGACGATTCTCCTCACTTAGCCCCTAAGGCATGAAGAGACCTGAGGGAAAGTGCAACCAGTTAGGGCTGATTTCCGAGAGGATGTCAGTTCCAGAGTGTGGGATGACCTTGGTGTTAGGGGTGTAGGCATCTTTCTGTATCCTAGTGCTTAGCACAGCACTTGACACACAAACACTTTTAACAAATATGTACTGGATATTGATTGAGTGTACTGAGAATGAAACAGGAAGTTAGACAATCCAAGTTGTCATTTTATTTTCTTTTTCCTTTGTCATGAAGGAATAAGTTCAAATTCTTCCTGAGGCAATCATTTCTTAGGTTAACTATTCAAATCATTTAGCATGTCTTTAATTTCATCTTCAACTTTAAGTCTTTGAACCCCCCCCCCATCTTTCTTGGGGGAATGTTATATTCACCATAGAGTAAGGAAGAAGGTTGACAAGTTGTCCTGATCATACAGCTATGAATTAGCTTCTATAAAAACATAAAATTCATAGTTGTTAATATCTATTTTAAATAATCCTTGTGGTTCCTAGTGTTAAAAATAATCGATGAGGGGAGGCTAGGTGGTGCAGTGAGTAGAGCACCAGCCCTGGAGTCAGAAGGACCTGAGTTCGGATCCAGCCTCAGACACTTAACGCACACACAAACAAAATCTAGCCGTGTGACCTTGGGCAAGTTACTTAACCCCAATTGTCCTCCAAAAAAAAATAATCATTAAGGCTTGTGTGCACAGAATTTATAAAATAAATACCGTGTGTTTAGGGAAAAAAACCCTCATAAGCCAAGATTCCTGCTGAGTCAATTTGGAAGCAGATAAGGCTAAAAATTTCTCCTGAGATGTAAAGAGGAGAAAATAATGTTCATTAATGATGAGCTAGGCTATCAAATTAAGAGAAAACTGAATGGGTGGATAGCTGCCTAGGCCATTCCCTTTCAGGTAGGGATTGAACAACATATCCTTTGAGGTTCAATGCAGTTTAGAGATTGTTATGCTGAGGTTGAAAGAAACCAAAATAATGAGCCAAGCACTTAGAAAGGTGTGCAATCTGCCAGGTCTCTGTGGTATGCCTTCTCAAGCAATGGATCTCATTCATTTACTAGTCACAAAGTCATGTCTGAATGATCCACAGGCTAGTGGAAAAATCACTGCACTTGGAATCAGGAAACTTATGACATCCCCTGGGTGACCTTGTCTCTCTGTGCCTCCTTTTCCAGATGACTTGTAGCTGCAATACCCACTTCATGAACTAATTGTAATTATTTCACTGGTATTGTGAAATATCTGAAATAGAAATATGAAGTGGTTATTATCTTTCTCATCAGCATGATCAGGTAGCACAGGGCCTAGATTCATGGAGACCTGAGTTCAAATCCATCCCCAGTGACTTACTAGCTACATGACCTGGTAAGTCCCTTAAACTCTCTCTGCCTCAGTTTCCTCAACTGTCAAATGAGGAAAATAATAGAACCTGTGTGCCATGGT
Organism: Gymnobelideus leadbeateri; assembly: GCA_011680675.1. NCBI lineage: Eukaryota > Metazoa > Chordata > Mammalia > Diprotodontia > Petauridae > Gymnobelideus > Gymnobelideus leadbeateri. Next base: position 122,582 of record WOXC01008545.1, read on the forward strand.
TGCGAGAATCAAATGAGAAATTATGTAAAGTACTTAGCAAACCTTAAAATTTATGGAAATTCTGTTTCATAGCCATAATCATCACCATCTTAAAACCAAAATAGTGACTGGTGTAAACCTTTGATTCTGGCAGGATTCTGGTGCAACTGCCTTGCTGGAGCCAGAGGCTACAGTCTAAGCAGAGACGCTCAGAGGAAATTATTCACTTGGAACTTTGCTAAAGGTGATCCAAAGGGAAAGAGATTCTCTAGCCTTTCAGGAGGGGCTGCCACAATTGCATTTTGGAGCATGTCTCTCTTGCTTGGCAGCAGTGACTACTGGACAAGCCTCTTTATATTTCTAGATCACTCTTCTTACACATGGGAAATGAGGGATTTGACTGTCAGGGTCCTTTTCTCATTCTACAATGTTAGGAGATTGTGAACTATACCATCACATGACAACTGAGTCATGGAATCTGAGTATGGAGGGTCAAAGACTCTTTGTAAAGGAAATTCATTAGTTGTGTAGTATAACCCTTATCTGAATGAGAAATTGCCTGTAACCTTTCACCACAGATCATGAAACCTGCATTTGAAGATCCCTAGGGAAGGGGTACCTCCTGCCATTGAAGCACACACACACACCAGCCTGTCCCATGCCACTTTGGGAGATCTCTGTGTCTTATGGGACATTTTCTTACTTTAAAAATAATGTTTTTATTTCCAACCTCCAACCATTATTTCTTATTTTGCCCACTGAGATCAAGCAAAACAAATCAGATCCTCTTTCACTCACAATTCTTAAACACTTGATGACACTCATCCAGGCTTCTCCCCTTGAGTCTTTTCTTCTCCAAGCTACACAGCCCTAGTTCATTCCTGGGATCATCATATACTGTTATCCCCCAACACTTAACCCTCCATAGTTGTCCTTCATGGAGTGTCTCCAGTTTAACAGTGACCTTCCTAGACCAAGGTTTCTGAAACTTTATACAGAGCTCAAAATATGGCCTGTTGAGGGGAAAGGAGAGTAGTATTATGGATGCCATGGCCCTCTTAAGGTACCTAAGTTTTCTTTCTCTCTTTTAGCTGCTATCATACCCTATTGACTTATATTGAACAGGCTCTCCACTGAAGTATCCAGATCTTTCCCAAATACCTTTCCCTTGACAAATTCCTTCCTTCTTCATCTTGTACTGGTGAAGTAGTCATTTCTTCTTCTTTTTTAAGCCAAGCATTGATTTTGATTTTATTAAACTTTCTTTTATTACTTTTACATGATGTAGACCAGTAAAAAATCCTAGATCACATAGAATACTTAGCCAGTTCTAGCCTAGGTATCACTGTTCTTCTCAGATATATGATCTCTACACTTTCTTTAGAGATTCAGTGATTTTTTCTATTAAAATAAATTAGCTTGTTCTAACTAGTCTTATGTGCTTATAGTCATGATTGTCTCAAGCCTGTTCAGTTCTAGAGTGACACTGGTAAAATGGATGGTGTTACTGGCTTGATAATAGGAAGACCTGAGTTCGAGGACCATCTATGATACTTGCTCTGTGACTCTTGCTAAGTCAAATTGTGCCTTACAACAGTTCCTAGAATTTGTTGACTACATCATAGTGTCATAGCAAAATTCTGGTATCATCTCTTCACCAACTATCCATGCTCTGACCTCCAAAGTCTTACTAGATTTGGGGGTAAGATTGTTTTATGAATTATTGAGGAAAATATTGTTGGCATTTATTCTCCCTGTTATCACTTCACTAAATATATTCAAATCTGACCTCTAAAATGAGTATTCAAACCAAAATGTGTGGTCATAGAAGATCTCAAGCTTAGCAAGATGATATTGATGAATTAATATGATGCCTGAGACTGATGTCATCTCCTAGTTAATAGTATGGGGATGCTCCCATTTAAATTAAGGTGGGAGATCTACTAGAAGGTTGATGACTCAATAGAGAACAGAAAAACCTGTGTTGTTCCTCAGTGTCAAGAGAATAGATAAGGAATATGCTAGACTTTGAGAGGATAGATCTTTTATCTGCATGCTCCTTTAATCAGTCTCAGCTGGGCATCCTCTAGATGGTTTTAGTGATCAGAAACTCAGTGGTTGGTACATTACCATAGGCCAGAGGTAGCATTATGTGAGGGAGTGATAGATGCTAAAATCACAGTAACAACTAGTCCAAAGAAGCTCTCGGAAGACATCCAGGCTCGCTTTTTTGGTCTGGGGTAGAGGAAAAAAGGGGGTTACCAAGGAGACACCATAGCAACCAATGAGATAAGTGGCGTTGGCGTGAGAGGGTCAGGTAGAAAACTCGGCCAGAAGCAAGCATCCTGGAGTGACTGAGAGCAATTTTTTGCTATAGTTTTGGGTGGGAGAACTTGTGTACTGGGAGAGCAAGGAGAGGTAATGAGAAATACATCTTCCTGGTGGCCTCTCTTCCACTTTAGTTTGTAATCACAGCACCATTGCTCAGTTGGAATATCTTAATGTAAATAACAGAGCATAGATACAAGGAATGTGCAGTTCAAGGTATTCAATTGGACTATGGAGGTGCTAATTTAAGGCTCTTTGCCAAGCATCTGGAGATTGGTTTGACTAAGATTTCAAATGAATGCTATATATTTTTACCCATGGAAGATTAAATTGTCCACGTTATTATAGCAAATTGGCTTTGCCACTCTCTCACTCTGTAATTTCAGGGAAAAAATGTTACCCAAATGAACATTTTTAAGGAAGATTTGGGGCCAGTCTTCTATAATAAAGCAATTATTTATTATATAAAATGGAATATACATATGGTAGGTGCCAGATTCTGATGTTTGGTACTTCCACCTTTAATTTCTAAAGTAAACTGAACTAATGCATTTTTCTTTTTATATTACTGGTGTTTCCAAATTCCCTTCCCAGTGACCCTTTAAACAAAGGAATAAATAAATAAAATAAAATAAATGTTAAATCAATATAGGGACCTTTTAGTGAAATGTATAGATCATTCTTTACACATAGTCTCTCACATATCTGAAAGGAGGAAGGCATGGTTTAACTTCTATTTGCTGTTATAGAGATTGAGGGATTACTTCTTTTTTAGGATAACTGGGTCAAATTTAGAAGAAATTTAAGAAGTAAACCAAGCAGATGACAAAACTAAGATCTACAAAGCAGAGACAAATAGAGCTAGAATTTGAAAACAAAGCTTTGGACATGAACACATCTTTCTTTATAAACTAAATCATCAGGCAATTTTGTCATCCTGCCAGACATCATAAATCCATTACCCCATCTTTGAATGTGGAGTTAGACTAACCAAAATGATACAGAATATTAGACCTGCTCATTCACCAAGGCTTCAGAAAATCCTTCATTTAATTAGATTTATTCAGAATATTAAGTGACATTATTGAATCATCCCAATGTAAGGTCATTTGCATACATCAATTACTCTATCTACTTTTACTGCCTACGTTTGGAAGCAACACACAGCAGAATCAAGTACTAGTTTCATTCAATTCTCTCTAACTTATATATAATGTGCCCACGGTTTCAGCCAAGATTGCAAGATTCCATTTCATGTTTTGCAGTTGTCTCTCTGAAGCTTTCATTAGTGCTTATGTGTAAATCAGCACAAGTACATATTAATTCATGGATCAGCCTAGGCAATATATCTCACTGGGGAGACATGAGCATCTTTGACAAGAAATGACAATAAATATTTTTTGAAATTATGAAACCAATGCCATTTATTGTTTTGAAAAGAAATATAATCTGACTCTAGCTTTTTGAGTAATGTTTTATTTCTTTCCAGGGGGAAAGTAGCAATTTGAAAGAAACACCACCAACCTAGAAATCCGAACTTTGAAATTTGGACCTGGCATTTTTGCCAGGTAACTATGAACACATGGACAAGTCACCTCATAAAAAACAGCAAATTATAAATTACTGCCTACTGTCCTAGGTGCTGATAATAGAGAAACAAAAAAGGGAACAAGCTGCACCCTTCAGTTGCTTATGTCCTCCTTGAGTGGGGGAACGTCAGGTATATCCTAGGCTCTTGGCATAAGTTGATGGAATGGAATTAAACATAGATACCAAGTGAGGATTTCAGCACACCCTGATCCACCCAAGGGACATCCAAGCAGAATAAAAACTAACCAAATTAATGTGTTTCTCTGCATATTCTTTCCTCCAGACTTCCCATGGGCATTTCACAGCTTATTATCATCTCCATCATGAGAGCAGGTGGGAGGAGAGCAAGCAGATGACACTAGAATTAGTCAATTTGCTGCTTCTTTCTAGACCTTAGTGTAGGGTGGAGGAAAGGAAGGAAAGTCACATCTAATGTGAGGATTGCATTTACTGTTCCCAAGCTGAGCTTCTCCTTCAATCAACATAAGTAGAAAAATGCTGGATATAGGCAAATCATGCCCCTTCCTTGTCTGCCTTTTTATCGTACAATGTGTTGCCCAACACCCAACTGAGGTGAAGAAAGAGACAGAGAAACCTTTGGTAGGAAGAAAAACAAGAGATAAACAAAAGGGGGCAATACTTCCTATTCTAGATCTCATTATGTCACATACTTGGTCAATTTCTCTGGCAACAGGCAATAGAGAAGAGTCACATATATCTGAAATTATAGTGTTCTAATAAGAGGCCTTGCTTTGCAATAATTTTTGGCAAAAAGCAATATTTTTCATGCTAAGAATGTGACTGGGTTTGTCCACTGTGTACCATCATGTAAACTTTGGGTTTTCTCCTTTAAAACCACTAATAAGTTAGGATGGGCACATTTGCCTGAGCTTCTGCAGCTGCTTCAAGTGGGCTACTCCTTACAGTCACCTTTTTACAGTAGTGGGAGATAGGCTATAACCATGCAGGACCCTGGGGAATTCAAAGTTAAAGAATGATACCCATGTTAATGACTTTATTTTTGTCTCTTTAGTTTTACTAATGTGCCCATTAATTGACTGAGTCTTACCTTTAGAGATGATTCAATAAAGTCTGGCTACTAGAAATCTGAGCTAAATTCTGGAAATTGGGCCTATAAACATTGACAGATCTGACTAAGGTCCTAAAAGATAAGATGTGATGTACAGATATAACAACTACCAAAAGCCATCTTTGCTTTCAGGTGGGGGTGGGCTGAAGTGGGGAGGGCTAAAGTCTAAACAATGGCACAGTCTCCCACATCCTCCTGTAGGAAACTGCTTTCCAATCCAATGTAGTCCAATTCACTAGGCATGGATTAAGTATGATTTAATAAATAAAAGAGCAGATTGAGATAGTGAGTTAGGGATATATAAACTCAAGTTATATCTTCAAAGTAGACTAGCTATGTAACATTGATTAAGTCACACCTCCTCTCTGAGTAAGGCAGTTCAGATTATAATTTAAACACATTTGCTAATGGTCATTATAGAGGGGGATACCATATGAAGAGTCCCTACATTGATAAATTACAGGTCTAGATGCCCTTTAAATTTATGAGACACTGGCATGGGTAGTAGAAGAATTAAGACAATCCCTTCAGCTCTAGAAGTGACAGCAATGTTGAAGAAGTGAGTGATAGCCTCTTTTTATGACAGATTAAATAATATGTAAGTGCAAGTTTCACTCCAAACATCCCTCTCATAATATTTAATACATATATTTCCAATATACTCAACTTACCATTAAGAAGAGAGTTCTTGGGAAGTCTTTCCAGTTATGACTGTGTTGAGCTCTAGGATCACCTTTGAATGTCCCTAACTGTACATAATCTGAAGAACCATTGGATAAGACATATACTTGTCTGTATTGATTGGGGAAATACAATTTGCTAAACTATCTTCAGTTTCTTTTACCCAACATTCCAGTACATTGACATACAACCCTTGGAAGCAAATCCTAATATGGATGGTTCAATTGCCTTAAAAAAAGCAGATATAATGTAAGAAGATCTTGATTTCCTATCATTGGATGTGAAATGGATTGGAGAGAAGGTAGCAGCTAGACTTAAAATGACTATTGATAGATCTTCATTATATTGGGAAAGAAGAAAAATTATACCCTAAAGATTGGGTGGATATAAGGATACCCCTAAATGCCAATTAAATTCTCAGTTCTTGAAGATAGCAGGAGGAAATATCTCCTTTGGGTTTAAAAAGCTGTTGGCTAAAATTTGCCCCAAGTATAGTGATGGAAAGTGATTAAGAATCATAATATTGGGGGGGGGGCAAGCCAAAATGGCATCTTAGAAGAAGGAAAACTCCTCAAATTCACCCATAACCATCTGAAATACCTATAAAATATGACTCTAAAACAAATTTTAGAGCTACAGAACCCACAAAGTGACAGAGAGAAACAAATCTCTCATTGAAGGCAGCCTGGCAGGTCAGCAGGAAGTGTCCATCACTGGGAGCTGGGAGCACAGCACAGCCCCACTTGAGCCTGAGGTTTTAGCCGCAGGGCAGCCCCAACCAGCAATGGCTAGAGTGGACTTTGGGAGAGTAAATCACAAGCAGCAGTGGCAGTTTCGAGAATTATCACACCAAAAATGCCAAAGGAAAAGTAAAAATTCAGTGTCAACTTTGGGAACAGGGGGACGAAGTGTGGTCCAACCTCAGCCCGTGGAAGTGAGAAGCAACAAGGGACATGACAATTCAGCCATTGCTGTGTGGATGCTTCAGAACTCCTGGCCTGCAGACCATAGGGGAACCAAACAACCATTCTGAGAGCTAATTGCTCTTGCTTTAACCTGCTTGGATCTGGATCACTGTCTTGGGTGGAGGTCATGGGGTGTGTGAACAGGTGCCAGAGCCTATGGAAGCTTTAGAGAGGGTAGCCAACTAATAGCTCTGGCATCTGTGAAAACCCCAGGAATTTGGGACAGAGCTCTCCTCTCTAGAAGCAGAGGTCTACTGTGGCAAGAAGCCTAAAAGTCAAATAATTGAGTGACAACATGAGCAAGCAAAGGAAGCAAAGCAAGCACAGCAGTCCTTTTTGTTCCCAAAAAAGGAACCTAAGGTTTTACTGCTTTGTTTGGAATATGATATTCTGGAGGTCAAAGAAGCTGGGATTAAAACCAAGAATTCCCTATCCAGTGAAACTGAGTAATATTTTTCAGGGGGAAATATGGTCATTCAATGAAATAGAGAACTTTTAAGCATTCTTGATGAAAAAATCAGAGTTGAATAGAAAATTTGACAATCAGGTACAAGAAGCAAGAGAAGTATGAGAAGGTAAACAGGGAAAAGAAATCATAAGGAACTTATCAAATTTGAACTATTTATATTCCTACATAGAAAAACAACAATTGTAACTTATGAAATTTTTCTCAGTATGAGGATAGTTGAAGGAATTATAAATGTATGTATGTATATAAGTATATATATATATGTATATACACATTCATGCATATATATTTCTATATAGGAATGTATATGGGCATATGAATACATATGTGAGTGTGTGTATATATGTGTACAGGTATATATAGACAGAGGGCACACAATCAATTGAATAGAAAGGGATCATATTTACAAGGTGAAATTGATCAGTGAAAGGGTAATATAATGAGAGGAGATGGGGAGAGACAGAATGGGGTAAATTATCTCATATAGAAGAGGTGAGGGAAAACTGTTACAATGGAGGAGAAGAACAAGAAGGCAAAAGGGAATGGATCAACCTTTCCTTCATTGAATCTGGCTTAGGGAAGGAATGACATACACCCTAAATAGGGTATCTCACCTTACAGTAGAGTAAGGGGGAAGAGGATGAGAGGGGGGATGATGGAGGGGAGGGCATCTTGGAGGGAAGGTACTTAGAAACACTTTAGAAAAAGGACAGGTTCAAAGTAGAGAAAAGAACAAGTGGGGGGGCAAGATAGGATGGAGGGAAATATAGTCAGTCTTTCATAATATATCCACTATGGAAATGTTTTGCATAGCTACAAATGTGCAACCTATATTGAATTTTTTATCTTCCCACTAAGGCTGGGTGATAAGGGAGAAATGGATAGAATCTGGAATTCAAAGTTTTAAAATCAAATATTTAAAAATATATAATAATAATAATTATTATTATTATTTTATTACACGGAACTGGGAAATAAGATATACAGGCACTGGGATATGGAGATCCATCTTCCGTATGGGAAAGTATCAGGGAGAATGGGAGAGGATATAGGAGAGAGCAGATTGGGGAGAGGGTATATAGTGGGATCACTGTTTTGGGGTGGTGGGTAGAGGAAAGACAGGGAGAAAATTTGTAACAAAATCTTGTGGAAATGAATGATGTAAACTAAATATAAACATAAAATTTAATTTAAAAAGGTCAAACTATTGTAATGTTAAATTTGGAAGACTTAGGAACTCTGCTCAACACAGTTACGAAAAACATTTCCAAAGCTGAATGATTAAATATGCTATTCACATACCGAGAAAGAACTGAGAGACTTATACAAGTTGAATTATATATATATATATATGTATATATATTTATATATATGTATATATATTTATATATATATATATGTATATATATATGAATTTGTTTTACTTGAATCTACATATTGTATGAAATTTTTTTCCTTCTTGCTGTCCTAGTGGATGGCAGGGATTAACACTAGGGATGAAGATCAATCAAAATTGAAAGTAAAATGAAAATGAATTTAAAATGAAAATCATACATGTGTTTGAAGTGTCAAAGTATAGTGTAAACAATAATGACAGATGGAAACCAATTTAGACAAGAATGAGGGTCTATCAGTATGTTGGAAGGTCTAGTGGTCTGTGCGAAGGGACTTTGAAATTGTGGTGGTAATGAATTTTTTCCAACATAAATCAATTTTGAAATTCTGAAAAACTGAACAACTTAATAGTCTCACTATTTCGGGAAATCATGAGTTCTTTACCCCTGTAGGTCTCCAATCATACCTGAATGATTGTGTCCCATAAATGTCATAGAAAGTATACGGGTTACTTCTGAGAGTCTATGATTCTAAGTACAGCAACTTGAAATCTATGATTCATTTTCTGTACTTGGTGAAACCCCTGAACAAAATATACAAGGTTCTCTCTCTCCCATTTTTTTTGTCTCTATCCACCAAGAACTTACTGTTCACATACATTTAATCACTGACATTGGTCTGAGAAATAATGCTCTATTGGGTTTGGCAGCTGCAATTAAAAGTCTCTGAGCTGGATTAATAAAAGGAAGCTACCTCCGGGAGAAAAACAGAAATGTACCACATCATTAAATTAGAATTATACTCTTACCCTTAAACTTATCTGGGCAATGTCTAAGAAATGGCCCCTTAGCTAAGAGAAAGGTCAAAAGCTTCATTTCCTCAAGAATCAGAGCCACAGACTTAAAAAATGTCTTAAGGAAAGGAAAATGAGTAGGGTACCTCTGCTTAAAGGCTGTGGGAGGGAAAGATGGAGCTGGAATGATGATGGATCTAAGTTCTGTAATTCTTTCTGGTTTACAGAACCCTATGTTCACCACAACCCTGTGAGGCAAAGCCTGATAGTATTCTTGTACCCATTTTCTACATAGGCAAAATGAGTCTTAAACAGGTGAGGTGTTGCCCACAATTACACAAAGAGTAAGGACTAGAGACAGACTCAAAATGGGGCATTCTATTCTTCTTCTGTGCCCAAGGCTTTTGTCACTTCAGTATGTTTGCCCCATCTCAGTTTTTTCTCATCAGCTGACTTTACAGAAGACTACTCTCCAATGAACCCATTAAATTCAGTGCTTATCTATTAAGTGCCAACTACTTTGGAGATACTGGGGATGCTAACAAAGGTGGAGAAGGCATCAGGTCCATAGATCAGTAAATGTGAGATCATTAGGGGGATGGGAATGAATGCCCCAGGAGAAGAAGCTTGAAATCACAATTCTAAGATTTGGAGCTAAAGCTGTAGTACATTCTGAGCAGGGGGTTCAATGAAGACAAAAGTAAAGAGCTTGAAAATAGAATGCCAAGTTTAAGAAACAGTGAGTAAGAAAGTTAGCTGAATGAATAACAAATTAATTCTGGAAAAGCAACGCTTGCTAGGTGATAGATGTATAGAATACTGGGCCTTAAATCAGAAAGAACTGAGTTCAAATAGTGCCTGAAGTATTTATTTGCTCTATCATCCTGGGCAAGTCAATTGTCATCTCTGTGCCTCAATATCTTTATCTCTAAAACAAGGAGGCCAGACTCTATGGTCTGTAAGGTCCTTTCCATATCTTCTTTCATTTCACTATGAAAAGGGATGCACTTATAAGAGGAAGAAGTAAAGCCCCAGGTCATGATTCTAAGGCAAGCCCTCTTTCCACAACATCACGGTCTTTCTCTAAGAATAACACTCATAGTTCATGTTTATAGAACACTTTAATTGACAAATGCCTTTGCATCTGCCCTCCCACTATCTGGTGGCCTTGGGGATATCATCTGGAGCATGGCTGACTCTGCTTTGTTTTCTACAAGAGAATGAACTATTTAATATTTTCAGACTTCTAGTTTACTTTCCAGCCAATTAAAACCCAGCCTCTGGCTGGAAATCAGCTGGAACCTTAGGAGTGTGAGGAGGTAAAAAGCATCAAAGACAGATATAGAACCCAGACTGTCTTCATGTTTAGAACCTTAGACAGCACCAGGTAAAACAGACAAAACACATCCTTGGAGGTGCCTGGATGAACCCAAGTCTATCCTTCTTCCAGAACTGATGGGACCCTCAGATCAACCATTAACCTTTTTTTTCTACACTAAGAATTATATATCCCTGGCTTTTTTTCTGTCCCCTAATAAAGAGAAATAAGGCCCAGAATTGTGACTGGGAAAAGGATATTTGTAATTTCAGGGTCTTTCCCAATCCCCATGCCAAGATAAGCATCTCCCACTTGGAATATGATTTCTGATATTTCACTAACCATGCAAAAATTCTCAAGGGGGTGTGAAGGTAGGGAAGACAATGAAGGGGGAAGAAAGAGAATGTAGACATCTCCATTACAATGAAATCCTCTGAGAGTGCTAACACACATCTTAAATTTGCCTTGGTATCTATCCAGTTGTTAGGATGATCTATCCTTTCCTTGAAAAGTCAATGAATCAACAAAAATTTATTAACCACAAACATTGTATGAGAAATTCTATGAAGCAGTGGAGATGGCAATAAAAATGGTCCAGTATCTAATCTCCTGGAATTTACATATTCTCAGGGGAATGAGGAAACATATGCCATGGAAAGGACAAGGTATGTTTGGCATATTACAAAATTGGAAAAATCGATATCCTTCATGCCATTAGGGCATCCTTGTAAATATGCAAAGCGCAGCACTCTGCCCTGGAAACACCCCTTTACCAGTACAGCAACATTAGCTTCTCCAGAACAGGTTAACTTTGCTTTCTTTTTCTTTTTTGGAGGAGGGAAGGCAAAGCATTTGTGGTTAAGTGACTTGCCCAAGATCACACAGCTAGTAAGTGTTGTGTCTTAGTCTGGATTTGAACTCAAATCCTCCTGATTCCAGGGCTGGTACTTGATTCACTATGCCAACTAGTTGCTCCCAGGTTAGTTTTTCTACCTGTATCCCTATTGCTTACCTTAATACCTTGCACATGATAAATATTTAATAAATACCCCCCTTCACTTATACATTTATGGACCCCAGATTTAATTGACAAATAGAGATTGAAGAAAACATTTAAGGGAAGACTTGGTCCACTTCATGATTTTCCAAAACTCAAGAGATGAACAGAAGAAATAAGCAGTACTGTACATTTAATCAAGAAGATTTGGGTTCAAATCCTTCTACTCGTACTTAATATCTCTGTGCCTCAGGTTAAGTCTCTCTTTAAAAATAAATAAACAGGAGGTACCTAAGTGGTACAGTGTATATAGAACCCTTGCCCTGAAGTCACTTCAAATTGGGTCTCAAATACATAACACTTAACTGGCTGTGTGACTTCGGGCAAGTCATTTAACCCCAATTGCCTTCCCTTTCACCCTCCAAAAATAATAAACAAATAGATATTATTTTCCTTTTTTGAGTTACATTTCCCCTCCCATATCTAGCAAGCAATATTTTACAATTTTATATTTAAGTTATGTAAAATACATTTTCATGATGCAAGAAATGCAAAGTGAGAAAATTATACTTCAATTTGGCCTCAGACTTCCTCATTTCTTTTTCTGGAGGTGGATAACATTTTTTCTTTGTGAGTCCTTTGGAACTGACTTGAGTTATAGTATTGATAATAGTAGCCAAGTCATTGACAGTTGATCATCATTACAAATTCACTGCTAATGAGCACAATGACCTCCTGGTTCTTCTCACTTCACTTTACATAAGTTCATATGATCTTATGTTTTTTTTTTTCTGAAAAACAAAACAAAACAACCCCCCCCCTTGTCCTTTCTTGTAGCCCAATAGAACTCCATCATATTCATATACTGAAACGTGTTTAGTCATTGCTCAATTGATGAGAAACCTCTAAATTTCCAAAATTTGTTACCACAAAAAACACTGATATAAATCTTTTTGTACAAATCCCCATTTCTTTTTTTTTTTTAACAAATGCTTTATTAACTTCTGTTTTACATCATTCATTTCCGCCAGATTTTGAGTTACAATCATTTTCCCCCCGTTATTCCCCTACCCAGCCTCCCAGAATAGCAGTCCCACAAGATATCACTTCCTCCAATCTGCTCTCTCCCATACCTTCTCCCATACCCCCATCGACTTTTCCATTAGAGGAAGGTGAATCTTTGTGTCCAATGCCTGCACATCTTATCTCCCTATTACAAGCGAAAGAGTATTAATAATAGTATTTATATATATTTGAAACATTTAATGTTAAGACCTCGAATTTCAGATCCATTTCCTTCCTCCCTTGTCACCCATTCCCTCTGGGGAGATAAGTAGTTCAGTATATGTTGTACATGTCTAGCTATGCAAAACATTATCGTAGTAGATATATTGTACAAGGCTGCTTATAATTCCCTCCCACTCATTCCACCCCCCCACCTGGTCCATTCCCTACATGATCCTGTCCCTCTTCTATAGTGGGTACTTCCAACCTCCCCTCCCCCGAAGGATACCCTCCCATCCATCATCCCTCCTCTCATCCCCCTTGCCCCTATTCTGCTGCAGGTTGAGATATCCCATTTAGTATGTATGTCATTCTCTCCCTGAACCTAATTCAATGAGAATGTGGTTTTGCCTTTTTTGCCTTCCTATTCTCCTCCTCCCTTGCAATCACTTCCCCTTGCTTCTCCTACATGAGATAGTTTACCCTACCCTGTCTCTCCCCATCTCCTCTTGCCACTTTCCTCTCTCACCTCATAATTTCATCCCTTGAGTATTCTACCTTCCCAACAAATTCAACCTATGCCATCTATCCATATATAACTGTAACCATATACACACACATTCACATATGTATTCATATGACCACACACCCTTCTTCCATTATTTTCATAGTGAGAAAGATATCATCAGTCACAGTTATTGTTTTCCATATAGGAATGTAAATAGTTCAACTTTGATAAGTTCCTTTTGATTTCTTTTCCCTGATTACCTTCTCAGGCATCTCTTGCTTCTTGTGTCTGGATGTCAAAATTTCTATTCAATTCTGTTTTTTTTTTCCTCAAGAATGCTTGAAAGTCCTCTATTCCACTGAATGACCATATTTTCCCCTGAAACAAAATACTCAGTTTTGCTGGGTAGGTTACCCTTGGGTTCATTCTCAGATCTTTTGCCCTCTGGAATATCGTATTCCATGCCCTTAAATCCCTCAGTGTAGAAGCTGCCAGGTCCTCTGCTATTCTGATTGTGTTTCTATAATATTGAAATCATTTCTTCCTGGCTGCTTGTAGTATTTTCTCCTTGATCTGGGGATTCTGGAACCTGGCTATAATACTCCTGGGAGTTTTCTTTTTGGAATCTTTGTCAGGAGGTGATCGGTGTATTCTTTCAACCTCTATTTTGCCCTCCGGATCTAAAACGTCAGAGCAGTTTTCCTTGAGAATTTCTTGAAGGGTGATTTCTAGGTTTTTTCTTTGATCATGGCTTTCAGGTAGTTCAATAATTTTTAAATTGTCTCTCCTGGATCTATATTCCAGGTCAGTGGTTTTTCCCATGAGATATTTCACATTGCCTTCTACTCTTTCATTTGTTTGGATCTGCTTAATAGCATCTTGATTTCTCATAAAGTCATTAGCTTCCATTTGCTCCAGTCTAACTCTGAAGGAATGAATCTCCTCAGTGAACTTTTGAGATTCTTTTTCCATCTGGCAAATTTGACTTTTAAAGGCATTCTTCTCCTCATTGCCCTTTTGGGCCTCCTTTGCCATTTGAGTTAGTCTATTTTTTAAGGTGTTGTTTTCCTCAGTCAGGCTGTTGACCCTCATTTCATACTTTTCCTGCATCCTTCTCATTTCTCTTTCCAATTTTCCTCCACTTCTCTTATTTGATTTTTAAGGTCCTTCTTAAGGTCCTCTATGGCCTGCAACCCACTCATGTTTTCCCCTGGGGCTTTTGGAGCAGGACTTCTGACCTCACAGTCCTTTTCCCGCTCTATGCCCCCAAAATAGGAGTCTAGGGTTGCATTTTTCTGTTTCCTTTGCCTTGGCATGTTGCAACTTAATTACTTGACTTTTGGGCTTGTTGCCACACTATGGCTTTAAGACCAGATAGAGGAATTTTCATCCCGAACGTGTGGGGGGCACCTTCCGTTTCTGGCAAGTTGTAAACCCACCCACAACTTCCACCCTAGATCACAATCCAGATCCAGGGAGGTTAAAGCAAGAGCGATTACCCCCAAGACTGATCCCTGTATCTCCCTACAATTCGCAGGCCAAGAGCTGGAGCTGCCTCTGAAAACTACAATATGGCATGTCTCCTCAGGGCCTTCTAGACCCCAGGAGAGGGAGCTGATGCATGCCCCAAATACTGGTCCCAAAGTCCATAGGACACTAACCTCTTACTTTGTCCTAGGCATGTCTATGTTGATAATTTTGGAGCCGCCACAGCTGCTGGTGTTCTGGGGTTCCTCCAGCCAGCTGTTGGCCCTGGTGCCCTGGGGCTAAAACCTCGGCTCACGGGCCTGCTCGGCTTGGCTTCCCATGCTCTGTGCGCTGCCAGCTCCCAGACTGCTGCACTTGTCCTTCCTGCAGGGCTACTGGGCTGTCCTCAGCGGGAGGTTAGCTTCTCTGTGTCGTTCTGTGGGTGCTAGGGCTCCAGAAGTTGTTCAGAGTCCCCTTTTACATAGTTTTGGGGGAATCTGGGGGCAGAGTGGCTTGGATGAGGTGTTTCTACTCCACAATCTTGGCTCCGCCCCCCATACAAATCCCTATTTCTTTAACCTCTGTGGGATTAAAAACTAGTAGTGGTATTGCTGGATCAAAGTGTATGTACAGTTTTATTGTCTTGGGGGCATAGCTGTTTTGTTTTGTTTTGTTTTGTTCCCAAAATGGTTGGGGCAGTACACTACTCTATCAGCAATTCGTTATTGTACCTGTTTTTCTTTATACACTTCATCATTTGCCATTTCCAATAGATGTGAGGTGAGTATAAGTTGTTTTGTTCACATTTCTTTAATCAATAGTTTTTAGAGCATTTTCCTATAAATATAAATAGTATTGATATTTTCTTCAGGAAGCTGCTCCTTATATCTTTTGACAATTTATCAAGTGGGGACTAACTATTACTTCTGTAAATTTTACTCAGTTCTATACTCAGTATGTATTTGATAAATAAGGCATTTATCAGAGAAAGTTGCTTTATTGTTTATGGTACCTTTTAGCATAATGTGGTTCCCCTGCTTAATTCTTTCAATTAGGTCTATTTTTGTGTTTCCTTTGTCTGAGATCATGATTCTACCCCTGAATTTTCTACTTCAGCTGAAACATTATAGATTCTGCCCTAGGCCTTTATTTTAATTCTGTTTGTATCTTTCTGTTTAAATTGTGTCTTTTGTAAACAACATATTGTTGAATTCCTAATTTATTTTGGTTCTTAATCCATTCTGTTATCCATTTCCATATTATGAGTGAGCTTGTCCACATTCATATTCACAGTTATGATTAAGAACTGTGTACTTCCCTCCATCCCATTTTCCTTTGTTTCTTCCTCTCTCTTTATATTTTGTCCCTCCTCAAAAGTCTATTTTGTTTCTAAACATTGCTTACCTCAATCTTCCCTTGTTTTTGTCATTCTCCTCTTCCCCTCTTATTTCCCTATTGGGTAAGTTACATTACTATGTGAGTGTGTGTGTGTGTGTGTGTGTGTGTGTGTGTGTGTGTGTGTGTTTTCTTCCCTCTTCAATTCTGATGAGAATAAGGTTCAAGTATGGCCTGCTACCTCTCCATTTCCCCCTTCATTATAAAAGCTCTCCCCTGCACTTCTGTTTCATGTCAGAAAAACTTTCACTCTCCCTTCTCCCTTTTCCCAGTTTATATCTCTTTCTCACCTCTTCATTTTTAAAGGTCATTCCAGGATAAACAATTTATGTCCATGCCTTCCGTCTATGTAAACTACTTTTAATTGTGCTAATTAGAATAAAGTTTTCTTTGCTTCCTTCCTTCCTTCCTTCCTTTCTTCCTTCCTCATGGCTTTCAGGTAGTCAAATAATTCTTACATTATTTCTTTTCTAGAATGGATTTTTTTATTCTGATATTGCACATTTTCCCCCATTTATTTTTCCATTCTTTTTATGTTTTTTTTTGTTTGTTTGTTGATGTCTCATGGAGTCATTAACTTCCCCTTGCTCAAGTCTAACATTTAAAGACTTATTTTCTTCAATGACCTTTTGTACTTCCTTTTCTATTTGGACATTTTTCCTTTTTTAGGAGTCCTTTTCTTCATTTAATATATTTTAGTAGTTTATTTTCTCCCAGTTACATGTAAAAACAATTTTTAGCACATTTTTAAAACTTTGAGTTCCAAATTCTTTCCCTTCATCCCTTCCCACCTTCCAGTTGAGAAGGCAGGCAATTAAATATAGGTTATATATGTATAGTCAGGCAAAATATTTCTGTATTAGACATGTTGTAAATATATATTCATACACACATTATATATATAATATGTATATATACAAAATATTTCTGTATTAGTCATGTTGTAAATATATATTCATACACACATTATATATATATATATATAATATGTATACATACATACAAAAATAAAGTTTAAAAAAAGTATGTTTCAGTCTGTATTCAGATACCATCAGTCCCTTCTCTGGTGATGGATAGTATTTTTCATCCTAAGCAGTTCAGAGTTAACTTGCATCAGTCTATTGTTGAGAATAGCTAAGTCATTCATAGCCAATCATCTTATAATATTGCTGTTTCTTTGTACACAGTACATTTCACTTTGCATGAGCTCATGTAAATCTTTTGAGGTTTTTCTGACAGCATCCTGCTCATCATTTCTCATTGAGCAATATTGTTTCTTCATAATCACATAGCAATATTTATTTAGCCATTCCCTAATTGATAGGCATCCTCTCAATTTTGCCCCCAGAAGAGGACTGCTATAAATATTTTGTCCATATATGTCCTTTTTCTTTTTTTACATTTTTTTGGGATTTAGACCAAGTAATGATATTGATAGATCAAAGGTTATGCATGGTTTTATAACCTTTTGGACGCAGTTCCAAATTGCTCTGCAGAATAGTCAAATGAATTCATAATTCTACCAATTAATGTCTCATTTCTTCCACATTCCCTCCCACATTTGTCATTTACCTTTTCTGTCCTATTAGTGAATCTAATAAGTATGAGGTAGAAACTATTAATTGTTTCAATTAGTATTTCTCCAGTCACTAGTGAGTTAGAGTATTGTTTTTAATGTGACAGATAGCTTTGATTACTTCTTCTGAAAACTGAGCATATCTTTTGATCATTTATCAGTTTGTGAATTACTTTTCTTTTTATAAATTTGACTCAGTTTCCTATATGTTTGAGAAATGAGAGCTTTATCAGAGAAACTTGCTCGTTTCCTCACCCCACCCCCACAGTGCTAACTGTATTTTCCTCCATCCTATTTTTCCCATTCCTTCTACTCTCTCACTCCTTTCACCTCGTCCCTCCTCAAAACTGTTTTGCATCTGACTACCACCACCCCCAATCGGCCCTCCCTTCTATCACCCCTTCTTATGCCCTCCCCCTTTTATTTTCCTTTAGGGTAAGATATATTTTCACATCCAACTACATGTATATGTTATTCCTTTGAGACAGTTCTGATTAAAGTAGGGTTTACTTATTCTCCCTCACCTCCCACCTTTTTCCTTCCATATTAAGAGCTTTTTCTTGCCTCTTACATGAGATAATTTATCCCATTCTACCTCTACCTTTCCCTTTCTCCCAGAACATTCCTCTCTCACCCCTTAATTTTACTTTTTAGATGTCATCCCTTCATGTTCAGCTCACATCTGTGAGTCCTCCTTCTTTGTATTCTCCTTCTAACTGCTCTAATAATGAAAAAGATTTTATGAGTTACAAATATAATCTTCCCATGTAGAATGTAAACAACTGAAACTTATCAAGTCCCTTATGATTTCTCTTTCCTGATTATTTTTTTTTTGTGCTTCTTTGGAGCTTGGTATTTGAAAATCACATTTTCTATTCAGCTCTGGTCTTTTCATGAAGAGTGCTTGAAAATCTTCTATTTCTTGAAATTTCCACAAACACACACCCTGAAGTATTATACTCAGTTTTACTCCAAGGTGATTCTTAGTTGTAATTCTACCTCCTTTACCCTCTGGAATATTGTATAGCCCTCATATCCTTTAATGTAGAAGTTGCTAAATCTTGTGTTATCCTGACTGTTACTCTGTCATAGTTTGTTTTTTTCTGTCTGCTTGCGATTTTTTCTCCTTGACCTGAGAGCTCTGGAATTTGACTAAAATAATCCTGGTAGCTTTAATTTTGGGGTCTCTTTCAGGGGGTGATCAGTCGGTTCTTTCAATTTCTATTTTGCCCACTGTTTCTGCAATATCAGGATAGTTTTCCTTGATAATTTCTTGGAAGATGATATCTAGGCTTTTAAAATTTATTATAGCTTTGAGGTAGTCCAATAATTTTAAATGATCTCTCCTGGTTCTATTTTCCCATTGTTTTTCCCATGGGTTTTATCACATTGTGTTTTATATATATATATATATATATATATATATATATTATATATATACATATATATGTACATATACATATGCATACATACACACACACACACACACACACACACATATATATATATATATATATATATATAATTTTGGGGGTTTGTTTTATTGTATATTTATTTTGCAGAAATTCTTTGGTTTACATTTTCTCCATTCTTATTTTTAAGGAATTATGTTCTTCAGTGACCTTTTGGATCTCCTTTTCCATTTGACTAATTCTGGTTCCTAAGACATACTTCTCCTCATTGACATTTTTTTTTTTACTTCTTTTACAATTTGGACTAGTCTGTTTTTCAAGGTGTTATTTTTCTCAGTATTTTTAATGTATTCTTTATCAAGCTGTTTAATCATTTTTCATTATTTTTTTGCATCACTCTCATTTCTCATCCCATTTTTCCTTCTATATCTCTTACTTTATTTTAAAAATCCTTTCTGTGATATTCCTTGGCCTGAGATCAATTCATATTTTTTTCGTGGAGGCTTCAAATATAAGAATTTTGACTTTGTTTTCTTTTTCTGACAGTATGTTTTGATCTTACCTGTGTCTGTAGTAACTTTCTATAGTCAGATAGATTTATTTTTTTTTCTGCTTTTGTTTTCCTCATTTTCCTAATCCATTATTTGACTTTTAACTCTTTGTTAAAGTAGGGCTCTGTTTCCTAGGTAAAGGTTGCACAATTCCAAGCTTCAGGTATTTTGTACAGCTATTTTCATAGATACTTTTAAGAATTTATAAATTTTCATTTCTTCCAAGGTGGTATGGTCTAAAGAGAGATATGTTTATTACTTTCCTGGTTTATGCTCTAGTCTATGAGCACACACAAGCACTCTTTTCTGCCCTGGATCTGTGAGAAGGGGCCCTCTCCACTGTGGTTGAAATCTCTGCTATGCTCATACTGTTTCTCACCCTAGAACTATCACCCAGGATTGTGACCTGGATCCAAGTATGGGCCAACCAACAGTCCAGTCTCAGTGCAAACAAAAATGACCCCTTTATCTCCTTATGACTAGTTGTCCAACACCTGTACTGCCTGTGAGCTGAGATCTCAGAAAGTGGCTTTTCCTACTGCTGATTCAATCACTCCCAAGGTCTACTACTGGTTTCCTGGGGCTGGGTCTATGCTGGTATGACCTGCCCTGAAATATGCTCCACTCTCATCCATGTATGACAGACCTTTCAGGATGTTGCCTTTGGCATCTATGAGCTAATAGGTATGGCAACCATGACTGCTTGCAATATTCAGTCACCCCGAGATCTACTCCAGATTTGCTGGGGTACAGTCTGCTCTGGGATGGCCTGTGCTGGACTGCCCTCCTCCCTTACCCTGGTACAACAGACCTTTCCTGCTGACCTTCCAAATTGTCGTGGGCTAGAAAGTTATTTCATTACATCTTTTTTTTTTTTTCTGGGTTTTGCTTCTCTAGAATTTGTTTAGTGTCATTTGTAAATGTATTTGTAGGGGTTCAGGTAAGAGCTCAGGTGAGTCCGTGCCTTTATTTTGCCATCTTGACTCTGCCCTATTCAGTGAATTTTTATTATTTTTTTGTCATTTGAATAATTTCATTTTGAAGGAATTCTCTTCATTTTGTGCCTATTTTACCGTTTGACTTATTTTGTTCTTTTAATATGTTGCTTTTATTAGCACTTTTGTGCCTCTATTATCAAGCTATTTTCTCTTTTCATAATTTTCTTGCTTCACTCTCATTTCTTTTTTCCAATTTTTCCATTGCCACTCCTATCTCTTTCTTTAACTTTTTCAGGAATTCTTGTTGGACTTGGGTCCAGTTAGGATTTTTCTTTGAATTTTTTATAGCCTTTTTCACCTTCACAGTTTCTCTTGTTCTTCCATGCCACTGGAGTAGTTTTTATGTTCAGGTTTTTGTTGTTGTTATAGTTGCTGTTGGTATTCGCTTATTTTTCAATCTATTTCTTGACAATGACCTTTATGTTAAAGTTGAGCTCTACTCACTAAGGGGTGGGGAGGAACTGTCTCAAGCTTCAGACTTTTTCATGCTACTGTTTTCAAGAGCTAATTCTTGAGGTCTGCAAGTTTTTGGTGTCTCCAAAGCAGTGTGATCCTAGAATAGGTATGGCCTCTGCTCTTCTAGTCTATTGTCAGAATGTCACCCCTCGTCCCATGCAATCAGAAATGTCCCTTTTTGTTTTAGAACTGTTCCCAGGGACCTTGTTTCCTTATGACAGACCACAACCACTCCTCTCTGCCTTGGAACCATGAACTGCATATAGCATATATAGTGGCCAGTCAGCACCAACTCTCCCTAGTCCCATATGATCTCTCTTTGTTCTATTGTTCAACTGCCTTATTATCTCTGGGATGAAAGCTCCTGAAGCTACTGTTCCCACTGCTCTGTGTGTTGCCTCTAGACAGGCCTCCAATTCAGTGTCACAAATTTCTTCTACTGAATTATTAAGTTTCTTAGGTCAGAAAAATGTCTCAACTGAACCTTTTGTTGGCTCTGCTATTCTGAAATTTTATTTCAGACTTTATTTAAAGTTATATGGAGGAGAATGTTGGTAGAGCTAAGCTGGGTGGTTGCCCCTAATCCTCTGTCTTGGCTCTATCTCTGGACAATTCTCTTCAGTACCTTTACATATGATTTCCTCATTAGCAAAATGAAGATAATACTCCTAAAACTATCTCAAAGGTTACTTTGTTGGGATCAAATGGTAGTGTTTGCATAAATTATTTAAATAAGGAGATTAATGTCAATATTAATAATAACGATTATGATAGGAGGTGGTAAATAACAAGGAGTCAAGAAGAACTGTATTCAAATTTCGCCTCCGATACCTCTTAGTTATATGACTGTGGACAAGTCCCTTCATTCTCATATTTTGGTGATTCTTTGAGAATTTCTACTATGTTACAGAGAGCTTATATTGGTGTATAATGCTTACACACACTCAAGCACAAATCTACAATCTCGTGGTTTATAATAGTTTATCATCCTTTATCCAAGGGAAGAATTTTCATTACTCTAGCAGAATGAGTCATATCATCACCCTTGTCTACCTCAAAATCACGGCCCAAATAAAACAATGCTTCCCACTGTGTCTGTTATTTCGATCCATGCCTGCACAAAGAGAACATTTTGAAATAAGTTATGATTTTGTATACATTTCAGATTGAGTGGGAGGGAAATGTTGAAAAGATCTCATATAAAAAGATGCATTTTTAAGAAAATTAATTGATTAAAACAATTTGAAAGTTCTATCCTTCACTTTGAAAGGAGAAAAATAAAGATGATGAATTTACTGATGAACAAAGAAGTGACAAGTGAGGGAATTAAGGAGTGCCTGTAGGACAAGGGCAGGACTAAAAAATAAACAAAAAATAACAGCAGCATCAGAAACAGAAGGGGGAAGATTATACTCATTTGTATAAAAGAAATTTGTGTAGGAAACTAATTAAAATTAAATTGTTCAGGTTTTTCATATTGCATTTATTTCCATGGCAATGGTCACAGTCATCACACAGCAGGTTGCAAAAGAGATTTGGAAGGATGTTTCTCACCAAGCATAGCTCTGACATCCTTCAGTGGGTTGATTTCACAGAATCAAAGAAATTCTAGGTCAGAGTCAACTTTGGAGCCCATTATGTACATCTCAGATCTGAGCAAGAGTCTTGTCTTCTGCTTCTCCAACAGGTGCCCATCTAGCCTTTGCTGGGTGACGGTTCCAGGATCTCTGTCTCAATGGAGAATTAAATCTTTCTTTAAAACTACCTGAAATTTAGGGATATCAAAGAATACAATAAAAAAATGAAGGTGCCCCAGCTGTACCAAATCTCAAACTGTATTATAAAGTGGTAATCATCAAAACAAACTGGTACTGCCATAGAAATAGAATGGTGGGTTAGCAGAATATATTACATAGAAAATACACTGGAATGGATGACCACATGTTTGAGAAACCCAAAGATCCATGTGTTGGGGGATAAAACTCACTGTTTGACAAAAACTGCTGGGAAAACTAGAAAACAATATGGCAGAAACTAGGTATAGTACAACATTTCATAGAGTAAGATAAGGTCAAAATTGGTACATGATTTAAACATTAAAGATGATATATGCAAATTAGGGGAGCATGGAATAGTTTACCTATGAGAGCTATGGATAAGGGAATAATTTAGGACCAAACAAGAGATAAAGAGTATTATGAAGTACAATGCACATTTTGATTTAGTTAAAATGATTTTGCATAATCAAAATCAATGAAACCAAAGTTTGAAGGAAAACAGAAAATGTTTGCAGTTATCTCTGCTAAAGTCTTCATTGCTCAAATATATAGAGAACTGAGTCAAATTTATAAGAATTTGTGAAATTTCCCAATTAATAAGTATTTAATGGTATGGGTAAGCCATTTTTAGACAAAGAAATAAAAGTTATCATCATATGTAAAATGGTCTGAATCATTATTGATTTGAGAAACATAAATTAAAACAACTCTGTGGTCCTATCTCACATCTATCAGATCGGATAATATAACAGAAAGGGATAAAATGATAAATATTGGAGGAGTTTGTGCAAATTGATCATTAATGTGTCATATGTGGAGTTGTGAATGGATCCAACCATTCTGGAGAGCAATATGGAACTATGCGCTAAAGGTTTTTAAACTATGAACATGATTTGATCCAGCAATTCCACTATTAGCTCCATATCCCAAGGATATAAAGTGAGGAGGTAATCTATTTTTACAAAAATACTTATAGGGGTGGCTAGGTGGCACAGTGAATAGAGCACCAGCTCTGGAGTCAGGAAGACCTGAGTTCAAACGTGGGTTCAGACACTTAGCACAAAACTGTCCTTGTGATCTCACACAAATTACTCAGTCCCAATTGTCCTACCTTCCCCCCTCAGCCACCACAAAAAGAGCTGATATATATATATATATATATATATATATTGAATTGAAAATCAAAGGGAGGATGCCCATCAATTGGCTGAACAAGTTGTGGTATATGATTATAATGGAATATTATTATTTTATAAGAAATGACAGTCAGAATGATTAGAAAAACAAACAAAACACCTGTAAAGACTTACTTGAACTGATACGAAGAAATGTAAGCAGAACCAGAAGAACATTGTGCACAATAACAGCAATGAAGAACCATGAATGACTTAGATTTTCTCAGCAATACAATGACCCAAAACAATCCGAAAAGACTCATGATGAAATATAGTATCCACCCACAGAAAAAGAACTCATGGAGTCTGAATACAGACAAAAACACACTCTTTTCACTTTCTTTCATTCCTTCATTTTCTCTCTCTTCCATTTTAGTTCAAGTTATCTCCCAGAAAATGTCTAATCTGAAAATATATTCATATGATTGTACATGTATAACCCATATCAAAATGTTTGCTCTCTTAGGGAAGGGTAAGGGGAGGAAGATAATTTGGAACTTTCAAATATAAAAAAGCTAAAATTGTTTTTACATGTAACTGAGGGGAAATAAAATAATTTTTTAAAACCTATTGACATAGTGTATGGTTATCTGCTCACTTTAGGCTTCCCTTGGATTTCCAAAGAGTAGATCACATCTCAAATGTGTGTACAGATTTCACCAATATGGGAGATCACTCCTATCATAGACCCATAGGATATCTTATCCTCATTTTGTAGAGAAACAACTGAAACTGACAGAAGAGAAATTATTTTGAAAGTAAATGTGAAATCTAAACATAACATCACATTTTATTTTCTCCAATTGCAAGTCCAAATTGCAACACTTGTTTTATTTTAAAGTTTTGCATTCTGAATTCTTTCTATCCCTCCCCTCCCCTTTCCCTGAGATGATAAGCAATCAGATATAGGTTATACATGTGCAATCATGCAAAGCATTTACATATTATTAATTTTGTAAAGCCACAAAAGAGAAAGGATGAAAGAAGGAAAGTGAAAATAGTATGCTCCAGCTCATACCAAACAATATCAAACAATAGTTCTCTCTCCAGAGGTAGTTCATATAAATTTTTCCAGGTTTTTCTGAAATCTTCCTGCTTGTCATTTCTTATAGACAAATAATATTCCACAACTATCATAAACCACAGCTTGATTAGCCATCCCCAATTGATGGGTATCCCTTTGATTCCCAAATACTTAGCCACCATAAAAGAACTGCTAAAAATATTTTTGTAGAAAGAGATCCTTTTTCCCTTTTTTTATTTCTTTGGGATAGAAGCCTAGCAGTAATATCACTGGATCAAAGGGTGAACACGGTTGGATAGTCCTTTGGAAATAGTTCCAAATTGTTCTCCAAAATAGTTGCAGGCACTCATAACTCCACCAACAATGCATTAATATCCTGATTTTCAGAAACCATTCCAACATTATCACGTTCCTTTTCTGCCATGCTAGTGAAACTAATCTGTGTGAGGTGGTAGCTCACAGTTGTTTTAATTTGCATTGCGCAGTGTCATGCAGGTAGAAAATAGAATGCAGGAATAATTTCATACCCTTTGACCCAGTAATACCACTTTTAGGGTTATATCCCAAAGAGATCATAGAAGAGGAAGGAAGACCCATATGTACAAAAATATTTATATCAGCTCTTTTCATTGTGGCAAAGAATTGGAAATTAAAGGGGTGCCCATGAATTGAGGAATGGCTAAACAAGTTGTGGTATATGCATGTAATGGGATATTATTGTGCCATAAGAAATGAGGAGGAGACGATTTTCATATTTACCTGGAGAGGCTTATACAAACTGATGCTGAGTGAGAAGAGTAGAACCAGGAGAAATTTGTATACAATCACAGACACAACATATGTGTGATGACCAACTATGACAGACTGGACTCTTCTCAGCAATGCAGTGATATGAGTCAATCCCAAAAGACTCATGAAGGAGAGAGATGCCTACATCCAGAGAAATAACTAGAAAGAACTGAGTTTGAATCCTGATGGAAGAAAACTAATTGATCTTTTTCTTTTCATTGTTTGGTTTTATTTCTTCTTTACCATTTTTTATCCCATCTAGTTCAATATGCCTTTGTAACTTGAGTAATGTCTAATGTGAAAGTATTTGTGGATCCTAGACTGGACTATATGCTGTCGTGGGAGGTGGGTGGGAGAGGGAAGGGAAATTTGAAACTCAAGTAACTATGGAACTGAATCTTATAAACTAAAAATAAATTTTAAAAAGGTAAAAACAAAAAGAAAATAGAATGCAGGGATTGAAAGCAGACCTTCTGGCAGTAATACTCTTCCCATTGCACAAGACCACCTGCTAATAATTGGGATGGCTGTGGGTGACAGGCAGTTAGAGCTAGGGAGCATGCATATGCATGCACCAGTACACAGGTACCAACTTCTGGTGTAAGTAAGAAAGACTTTTGAGTATAGCCGGAGCAAAAGTGACTATCATCAATTTCCTTTAAAATTACCTCTGTGATTGAAGAGAGAGTTCAATGACCAGGTCCATCTTGTTGTGAAGGTGGCAAAGTGTTTCTGATGAGTTCTTCTTTTACGGAGGAGGAAATTTATAAAGGAGGAAAGCTTAGAATGAGTAAGTAAATAGTCTTAAGTTATATAGTAGATGGGTATCCTTTGAAAGAATTAATGACCTGGAAGTCAGACTCCAGATTCAGACTGTATGTGTGTGTGTGTGTGTGTGTGTGTGTGTGTGTGTGTGTGTGTGTGTGTGTGTGTGTGAGAGAGAGAGAGAGAGAGAGAGAGAGAGAGAGATGTGTATGTGTTGGAATTGATAGTGACCTTAGGCAATTCCAACTTGCTGAAAGACCAGTTTCCACATTTGCAAAACGAGAGCAAAGATTATTATACTTCTCCTTTCCAAGACATTTACAGTGAAGTATCATAAGAGAAATAAAAGGTGCTAGAAACATAGGCTATTCCCTGACCCCCTGTGTCAGGTCTTAGGCAGTCTTCCAACATGAATGATGTCAGGCTCAGCTTTATGGGACCTGGATGGAGTCAAAGTGGATGGGACAACAATAGACCTCACCTGAGCAAGTTGGTGAGAACATCCAATGCACATTGCAAACTCATGTTGGTTTGTCTTGACTCTGACTTTGCCACCACAGAAATATGTTAATGGGTAGGCATCTGGTTAGAATCTGAACATGGATGTGGCTGTATCTGGAATAGGCCATCTATCAGTATCTCTAGATGTATTTAGTTAATCAGACCCTTACTTATTTCCCCATGTTGTTCTTTGGACTTCAGATTGTCATGGCCTGAGGTAAGTGGGGGAGGATGATTCAGGCTCCTTCCTGTATCTCATAGCCCTTCACACCTCCCCAAAATATCAAGTTAAAAAATTGGAAGACACTACTATTCTAGCCTATTCTGTCTCCATATGTGTCTATCAAGCATTGATTTCTGTCCCTTGTTTTAACAATACCTATTTCTAAATTTAAAAATAATACCATAACACTTATCAAGGTTTTCAATCACTGTAATTTTTAAAATAAATCCATCATGTGAAATGTAGGGGGAGGAAGGGGTTCGTGCATAGAAGTATTAGAGTTTATAAGAGCCTCTAGAATTGTTTGAAGTGGGATCTCTTACTATCTGTTCTTGTAGGGTTGAGTTTGTGGTGTATAGAAATGCTAAGGATTTATGTGGATTTTCTATATATCCTATTACTTTGCTAAAATTGTTAATTGTTGGCGGAGCGAAGATGGCGGAGTAGAAACAGTTCATCCAAGCCACTCTGCCCCCAGATTCCCCCCAAACTATGTAAAAGGGGACTCTGAACAACTTCTGGAGCCCCTGCACCCACAGAACGACACAGAGAAGCTGAGGACAGACCAGCAGCCCTGCAGGAAGGACCAGTGCAGCAGTCTGGGAGCCAGCAGCGTGAAGCACGCAGAGTGCGGGAGCAGCCCAGGTCCGTGTGAGCCGAGGTTTTAGCCCCAGGGTGGCAGGGCCAACAGCCGGCTGGAGAGACCCCAGAACACCAGCAGCTGTGGCGACACCAGAATTATCAATATAGACATGCCTAGGACAAAGTAAGAGGTTAGTGTCCTATGGACTTTGGGACCAGTATTTGGGGAATGCATCGGCTCCCTCCCCTGGGGGCTAGAAGCCACTGAGGAGACACGCCATTTTGTAGTTTTCAGAGGCAGCTCCAGCTCCTGTCCTGCGAACTGTAGGGAGATCCAGCGATCAGTCTTGGGGGGTAATCGCTCTTGCTTTAACCTCCCTGGATCTGGATTGTGATCTAGGGTGGAAGTTGTGGGTGGGCTTACCACTTGCCAGAAACGGAAGTTGCCCCCCACACGTTTGGGATGAAAATTCCTCTATCTGGCCTAAAAGCCATAGTGTGGCAACAAGCCCAAAAGCCAAGTAAATAAGTTGCAACATGCCAAGGCAAAGGAAACAGAAAAATGCAACCCTAGACTCCTATTTTGGGGGCATAGAGCAGGAAAAGGACGGTGAGGTCAGAAGTCCTGCTCCAAAAGCCGTGGGGAAAAGATGAGCGGGTTGCAGGCCATAGAGAACCTTAAGAAGGACTTTAAAAATCAAATAAGAGAAGTGGAGGAAAAATTGGAAAGAGAAATGAGAAGGATGCAGGAAAAGTATGAAATGGGGGTCAACAGCCTGACTGAGGAAAACAACACCTTAAAAAATAGACTAACTCAAATGGCAAAGGAGGCCCAAAAGGGCAATGAGGAGAAGAATGCCTTAAAAAGTCGAATTTGCCAGATGGAAAAAGAATCTCAAAAGTTCACTGAGGAGATTCATTCCTTCAGAGTTAGACTGGAGCAAATGGAAGCTAATGACTTTATGAGAAATCAAGATGCTGTTAAGCAGATCCAAACAAATGAAAGATTAGAAGGCAATGTGAAATATCTCATGGGAAAAACCACTGACCTGGAATATAGATCCAGGAGAGACAATTTAAAAATTATTGGACTACCTGAAAGCCATGATCAAAGAAAGACCTTAGAAATCACCCTTCAAGAAATTCTCAAGGAAAATTGCCCTGATGTTTTAGATCCAGAGGGCAAAATAGAGGTTAAAGAATCCACCAATCACCTCCTGAAAAAGATCCCCAAAAGAAAACTCCCAGGAATATTATAGCCAGGTTCCAGAATCCCCAGCTCAAGGAGAAAATACTACAAGCAGCCAGGAAGAAACAATTTCAATATTGTGGAAACACAATCAGAATAGCATAGGACCTGGCAGCTTCTACATTGAGGGATTGAAGGGCATGGAATATGATATTCCAGAGGGCAAAAGATCTGGGAATGAACCCAAGGTCACCTACCCAGCAAAACTGAGTATTTTCTTTCAGGGGAAAATATGGTCATTCAGTGGAATAGAGGACTTTCAAGCATTCTTGAGGAAAAAAAACAGAATTGAATAGAAAATTTGACATCTAGACACAAGAAGCAAGAGATGCCTGAGAAGGTAATCAGGGAAAAGAAATCAAAAGGAACTTATCAAAGTTGAACTATTTACATTCCTATATGGAAAAACAATAACTGTGACTGATGATATCTTTCTCACTATGAAAATGATAGAAGAAGGGTGTGTGGTCATATGAATACATATGTGAATGTGTGTGTATATGGTTACAGTTATATATGGATAGATGGCATAGGTTGAATTTGTTGGGAAGGAAGAATACTCAAGGGATGAAATTATGAGGTGAGAGAGGAAAGTGGCAAGAGGAGATGGGGAGAGACTGGGTAGGGTAAACTATCTCATGTAGAAGAAGCAAGGGGAAGTGGTTGCAAGGGAGGGGGAGAATAGGAAGGCAAAAAGACAAAACCACATTCTCATTGAATTAGGTTCAGGGAGAGAATGACATACATACTAAATGAGATATCTCAACCTGCAGCAGGAAAGGGGGAAGGGGGGATGAGAAGAGGGATGGTGGATGGGAGGGCATCCTTGAGGGGAGGGGAGGTTGGAAGTACCCACTATAGAAGAGGGACAGGATCATGTAGGGAATGGACCAGGTGGGGGTGGAATGAGTGGGAGGGAATTATAAACAGCCTTGTACAATATATTTATTATGATAATGTTTTGCATAGCTAGACATGTACAGCATATACTGAATTACTTATCTCCCCAGAGGGAATGGGAGACAAGGGAGGAAGGAAATGGATCTGAAATTCAAGGTCTTAACATTAAATGTTTCAAATAT
This sequence comes from Gymnobelideus leadbeateri, assembly GCA_011680675.1. Lineage (NCBI taxonomy): Eukaryota > Metazoa > Chordata > Mammalia > Diprotodontia > Petauridae > Gymnobelideus > Gymnobelideus leadbeateri. Next base: position 152,882 of record WOXC01008545.1, read on the forward strand.
AAAAAAAATTGTTTATTGTTTCAACTAACTTTTTAGTTAATTCTTTGGAATTTTTGATGTACATTACATTGTATGATAAAAGAGATAGCTTTATTGCCTCATTCCTTATTCTGATTCCTTCCATTTCTTCTCTCATTGCTATTGCTAGGATTTCCAGTATTGGTGACAGAGCATCCTTGTTTCACATGATCTTACTGGAGAGGCTTCTAGCTTATTTTAAATGCATTTCTAGCCCATTACAAATAATGCTTGCAGGAGGTACAGCCAAGATGGCAGAAAGGAAGCAATAACTTCTTTAAGCTCCTCTGTGAATCCCATCGCTAAACCTTAAAACTATTTACATTCCTACCTGGAAAAACAATAACTTTGGTGAAACTTTTTTCAGTATGAAAATAATGGAAGAAAGGTATATGGGCATATGAATACATACATGGATGGAGGCCACAGGTTGAATTTGGTGGGAAGGGATGATACTTAAGGGGTGAAGTTATGAGGTGAGAAAGGAGAGTGGCAAGAGGAGAAGGGGAGAGACAGGGTAGGGTAAACTATCTCATTTAGAAGAAGCAAGGGGAAGTGGCTGCAGGGGAGGGGAAGAACAGGAAAGCAAAAAGTCAAAACCATATTCTCATTGAATCTGGCTCAGGGAGAGAATGACATACATAAGAAATGGAATATCTCACCCTGCTGGAGAGTGTGGGAAGGGGGAAGGGAGAGGGGGGATGAAGAGGGACAGGATCAAAGTAGGGAATGTACCAGGTGGTGGGTGGGATGGGTGGGAGGGGAATTATAAGCAGCCTTTTACAACACATAATGAATTATTTATCTTCCCAGAGGGAATAGGTGACAAGGGAGGGAGGAAGAGAATGGATCTGAAATTCGAGGTTTTAAAATTAAATGTTTCAAATATATATATATATATATATATATATATATATATATATATATATATATATATATATATACTATTATTAATACTATTTTGCATGTAATTGGGAGATAAGATGTTCAGGAATTGGGGCACAGAGACTCACCACACCCTAATGGTAAAGTCGAAGGGGGTATGGGAGAAGATATGGGAGAGAGCAGATTGGATAAGGGGATATCTTGTTGGACTGCTATTCTGGGGTGGTGGGTAGGGGAAAAATAGGGAAAATATTGTAACTCAAAATCTGGCAGAAATGAATGATGTAAACCAGAAATTAATAAAGCATTTGTTAAAAAAAAAGAAAGAATTCACCAGACTGTGCCTGAAAGAGATCCCAAATTGAAAACTCCAAGAAATATAGTAGCTAAATTCCAGAATTACAAGATTAAGGAAAAAATGCTGCAACAGCCAAAAAGAAAGAATTCAAATGTTGTAGAACTACAGTCAGGATCACACAGGACCTAGCAGCTTCCACATTAAAAGACTGGAGGTATTAGAATTTGGTATTTCTTAGGGCAAGAGAGCTAGCACTACAACCAAGGATTAACTACCCGGCAAAACTGAGCATAATCTTTCAGGCAAGGAGATGGTAATTTAATGAAATAAGTGACTTCCACAATTTCCTGATGAAAAATCCAGAGTTCAATGGAAAATCTGATGTCCGATTACAAGAGTCAAGAAAGACATAAAAAGGTAAACAAGGAAAACACAGACTCACACATAGAGAAATGCACACAAGCACATTCATGCATACATGCACATAACTTGGGATGCAACAAGAGTAAAATGTTCACATCCCTATATGAGAAGCTGATAACTGTCAATATTGAACTTTATGTGATTATCATGACCTTTAAAAGAGTTATACATAGATAGAGAGTGAGGGTATGAATGAAATAACCTGGAGAGAAAAAAAAACACCATATTAAGGTGATCAAAGGGATTATAATGAGATAAAAGGAAAGGATGAGACAGAAAAAGGTAAAGTATGCCATTCTAAGAGGCATAAAAACACATAGTAGAGGGGAAAGAAAGAAGGGGAGGAACATCATTTAAACATCATTCTCACTGGTTTGGGTTCAAAGAGGGATCAACATAATCATATAAGTTTAAGATTCTAATGTGAATAGACACAAAAATTCATTAAATAGAGGAAAAGGAGGGAGGGAGAGGAGCACTGTTTGAAATTTACTCTCATTGTTTTGGTCTCAGAGGGGGAGTAACATACTTTGATAAGTATAAAAAATTATTGTGTCCTATAGGCAGTAGGAGAGTAAGGAGTGGATAAAAAGGGGGAAATTAAAGTGGGGGATTAGAGGGGAGGGAAATAGTGGTAAGGGGAGCGGGTAGGTTAAGAAGGGGGATCACTGGGTGGGAACACTGAGGGAGGGGGTGGCCAAAAGGGAAACCCTCAAGGAGGGGAGGGGAGAAGGAATAAACAAAAACTTAAGCAGGAGAGGGAATGGGGTGGAGGGGAAGAGTCAGATAGTCATCATTACTATGAATGTGAATGGGATGAACTCTCCCATAAAACAGAGGCAGATAGCAGAATGCATTAAAAACCATAGTTCTACAATATGCTGTCTACAAGAAACATTTGAAACAAAGGGATATCCACAGGGTAAAGGTAAAAGGCTGGAGTAGAATTTATTATGCCTCAGCTAAAGTAAAAAAAAAAAGGCAGTTATAGCAATCCTTATCTCAGATAAAGCAAAAGCAAAAATAGATCTAATTAAAAGAGATAAGGAAGGAAACTATATCCTGCTAAAAGGCACCATCAAGAATGAAGCATTATCATTACTTAACATATATGCACCAAGTGGTATAGCATCCAAATTCCTAGAGGAGAAGTTAAAGGAATTAGAGGAAGAAATAAATAGCAAAACTATACTAGTGGGGGACCTTAATCTCCCCCTCTCTGAACTTGATAAATCTAACCTCAAACAAGAAAGAAGGAGGTGAATAGAATTTTAGAGAGATATGATAGATCTCTGGAGAAAACTGAATGGGGATAAAAACGAATTTACTTACTACTCAGCAGTACATGGTACATACTCAAAAACAGACTGTGTAGTAGGTCATAAAAACCTCACAATTGAGTGCAGAAATGCAGAAATATTAAATGCATCCTTCTCAGATCAGGATGCAATAAAAATTATATGCAATAAAGGGCCATAGAAAGATAGACTAAAAACTAATTGGAAATTCAACAACTTAACCCTAAAAATGAGTCGGTCAAACAAGAATTTATAGAAACAATTAGTAATTTCATTCAAGAGAATGATAATAATGAGACAACATACCAAAATTTGTGGGATGCATTAAAGGCAGTTCTTAGGGGAAGTTTTATATCCCTGAGTGCATACATGAATAAACTAGAGAAAAGGGAGGTCAATGAATTGGGCATGCAATTGAAAAAGCTAGAAAAAGAGCAAATTGAATATCCCCAACTACATACTAAATTAGAAATATTGAAAACAAAAGGAGAGATTAATGAAATTGAAAATAACAACACTATTGTATTAATAAATAAAACTAAGAGCTGATTTTATGAAAAAAAACAATAAAATTGATAGACCCTTAGTAAACATGGTAAAAAAAAAAGAAAAAAGAAAACCAAATTATGAGTATCAAAAATGAAAAGGGTGCTTTAAGTAGGAAATAATGCACACCCTTAATTGGGTATCTTACAGATGTTGGAGGTGATTCTGGCAGGAGCTCACACAATTTCCTGCTTCTACTACCTGGATTTTTTTGAAAGAGGAATTCCAGAAATTTGAACATCATTATGAGACATCATTTTTTCCCACCAAAGGAGAGCAACTGCCTATATTAGAAAGAGTCTTGTCCTGAAATTCAGGAACCCAGGACTGAATGCTGATGTTGCCGTGTCACTATATGATTGGGCAAGTAACCCTTCTCTGTATTTTGGTTTCTCCATCTGTAAAACAAGGATATTGGCTGAAGTGGTTTTGAAGTCATGCCTTGGTTCAACATTTTCTAACTCTATGTATGACAGCTTCTCAGGAATGTGACTTGAGATGATGCAAAGGCCATTTCTGACATGATGCAGAGGTAGACACGTTATAATTGTTTGACATCTAAACAGAGATGGCAGGCCATCTTTTTAAGCTTCTCTCTAGTGGATGTGTAGTCTGGCAGCAGGAAACATTGGATGGTTCAAAATGAGGGTTTGATTTGATTATGAGCAGGATAATGAGATATGTCTACCCCTCTGAGAGAAATGAGATTCACTTTCTGAAGGGCTGTTCCAAAAGACAGTATGAGAAATTGAAGAAAAAAATGAAAAGCACACATTCTGGAAAGAGACATTAGAATATTCACATGAGCCTTACTGCATCACATTCCTGAGGAGATTCCTGTGGGAGTCCAGTCACTATTCTGTCTCCAACTGAGGGAAGGGATAGTGAGGAGCCCATCAGTGAGTGAGAAATACTGAGAAGCTGACAAGGCTAATGGGTCTATGATGCCTCTATATAAACTCAAATTCAATAGGAAATTCTGGAATTTATCACTTAAATGATGCAGGCATCTGGAAAACCTCTACATCTTTATTTTTGCCATTCAGTCCTGTGGATTTTTTTTCTAAAAATAAATGTTCCACATTCTAATGTTGGAAGATATGACAGCCACAATAATCTGAATCTTCTGCTTTAAAATGGATCCATGATCACAGCAGGGATGGGAAGCTAAAAGCTCATTAGTATGCAAGAACGATGCTAACCCTTTTTTGTGAAATGTGATGGGACCAACCCTCACAAATGGCATTGAGAAGATATGCCACGGATAAATGTAATACAGACACTAATATTACCTAGCAAACATTTATTCAGTCAATATATTTATTCAGGGTTTACTATGATTCAGTCACTAACCCAAATAGTGACATTCCTCCAAGCTTGAATTAACCACTGCCTTCCACCATGTTCAACAAATCACTGCAAAGGGGCTTAAGGGTACAAGAGGCAGCTAAGATGAACTGATTGAGTAAGTGCTCTCACCATTATTCTTCCATACCCAGTATAAGTGATGAAATAAAAATAACAAACCAAGGGGAAATTTGGCAGAAAATGTTTAAATTCCATTCAACTTTGGGGTATATAAATAATGACTAAATGAGATAGTGGGAAGATGCAAGTTAAAATTGTGGTCTCTACTGTTGCATGAAACTTAGGAGAGTAAAAAAGAGCATTAGGCATCATTTAACCCAGAACTTCTTAGTTGCTCATGAACTACTTGAGACAACTGTCTAATGGGGCCTTAATAAAAATTCTTTATGGTACCAAATTATATTGCACACATACATCCGTCTATTTATCTACCTATGCACATACATATGTAATGTAAGTGCACATATATAGTATGTTATACAAATACAATGAATATAATAGATAATTGTACATGAGTATATGGCATTATATGTAAGCAGCAAGTAATTGCTGGATTGTTATATTGTATACACTAGATCAGATAGATAGTAAGTTTTATATATATACATGCTTACATATATATATATAAATATATATGCGTTATGTATGCACTTTATCATATATAGTAAGTTATGTATACATATATGTATATAAGTACAGGCCTATGTTTATAACTTGCTCTGTATATGTGTATAATATATATATACATACATTACTATATACATACACACGTATATGTGTGTATACACACCTACACTTTGTAACAATCTAGCAATTATTTACTGCTTATGTATAATTATATAGACTTATATACAATTATATATTATACAAATTATATGCATATTATATGTAACATATAAGCACTCACATTATATTTGCATACACATAGATAGGTAGATTGATGGGTAGATGGATGGATGTGTTACATACTTCAGTACTATTCAAGAAATTTTCATAAGGCCCTCTTGAAACAGTCATCTCAAACTCTTAAGGAGTTCATTAGCAACTAGTTATAAAGCTGTGTGGGCTTAATAGTCTCTAATGTTCTTTGCTGCTGCTCTGAGTTTTATGCAATAGTAGAGACCACAGTTTTAACTCAGATCTTCTCACTATTTCATTTCATTATCATTCATTGTATGTTTGAGGTTAGAGATTTAGTTCTGCAGTGATTTGAAACTTCTACAATCATGTGATCATACAAAATGATTTTTGTGTTCCTGCAGTGATTATATCAAACTCTGAACGCTTCTCACTGAGTACACATAATTGAAATTCCTCAACCTATAATCAAGTTTTTTCCAAACTACCATAAGTTTTTGACATTTGAATGCAACCTATTTGATGGTCAGATAACCTCATTAGCATGGTGTACACTGAATCACAGTTGCTCATACTGTGTGAGGGAAATCTTTACTTACAAAGGTTAGTTTATATATAAATGTTGTTCAATGAAATGAAATATGCAATTGAAATGGAATTGCATTTGCAATTTAATATAGGACTTATTAACCAGTAGAAGAATAATTTTTATATCATCACTAGCCATTAATTCTTGTTGATTGGTTCAGTGGCTAAACATTTAAAATAGTGGATTTCTATCTCAGCAAGAGAATTATGAAATTCTACTACTTTCTGTCACATATAATTGCATGACCAAGCATATTCATTTGATTCTTCTTTCATATTAAAATACAAAAATAAACCGAACATTGGACCAGCTGCAAGATTATGTTGACCTCATATTGAGTTAAACATATTATGCCTTTGTTCAAATTAGAAATCAACATAAAATTGAGTTTATATATGATTATTATGTCAAACATTTTTCAAATTATAACTTATTCCTCTTAAAATTCTAGGTCATTTATGACTTTATGTGAATTTTATAATTTCATTTAGCTCTGTAAAGTAATTCCATTATAAGTATCATTTTTGTAGAATTGAATTCATAAATTAATTTAGGTAAAATAAATATTTTTTTCATATTGTGGTGACCCAACCATGAGCAATGTATATACTTCTAATTATTTGTCATTCTAAATTCTTTACAATGCTTTGTAGTTACAACCATATATTTGCAAGTTATCTTGGTAGATTTATTACAATACATTTAATATATTTTGTAGTTATTTTGAAAAATATTTCCTTTTAATTTTTTCTTCATGTATCTTTTGTATTACAATATATAAATGATGAAGATTATAAAGTAATTTTGTAAACGGTAAATTTATTGATCTACAAAAATTAGACATTTCAGCCCATAAGTGAGTATTACATATATGAAATTAGGTTCTGGACTTTGTGTTGAATGCTTCTTGATACTAAGACCTAGGTGGTATGCTTTATACTCAGTCTCTTGAAGTTTTATATGGTAATTGTGTTGATTAGATTTCTGCAGTCTTCCAAAGATATCTACTTCTCCTACATTATTATTTCTGTCCTACTTTTGTTCATTTCACTCTGCATCAATCCACATAAGTATTCTTGGGTTTCTTAGAATTTGTAAATCATCATTGCTTATGGCACAGTGATATTCCATTGAATTCATGTGCCAAAATTTGCTCAGTCATTCTCCAACTGTAATTCTAACCAGGTACCTGTTTTTTTCTAATTAATTTTTTCCTGTAACAATAACATAAAAAGTGCCACCACAAATACTTTAGTATACATAGATCTTGGCCTCTTTCATAGGTGATATACAGTTTAGTGAATTTTCAGGGACAATTGAAAATTTCTTTCTGGAAGTTGCATCAATTCATATCTCCACCAACAATGCGTGAGGGTGCCAGTCCATGCAAATAAGGGCCCTTTTCTTGTCATCTTGGTTAATCTGATGATTGTGACATAGAATCTCAGAGTTGTTTGAATTACTTCAAGTGATAAATGAGGAAGCATGTCATCTAATACATTCCTATTGCACCTAATTGTTAGACCTAACTAGGTTTTAAACCATTGAATTATATGCTATAGGTGTGCAAATACTTTCAGCACTTTAAATGTTGGTAACCTGCATAGACTTGGTTTTCTTCACACTAATTGTAGTTTTACTTTCCATGCCCTGAATTTAATTGTTGTTCCAAGATCTGTCACCCAATAGACTCCAACTAATGATCTACGTATGGTGGGAAAGAATCCAATTGAGAAGACCCTGAACCTCTGCTGTTTGGGCTTTCTACTAGTTATTTGCTCTCAACCCTTTTCTGAAAGACTCCTCCTCTCTTCTTTGTTTTTTTCTTTTCCAGGAACATGCCTCTGAAAAATCCCTCATATGAACTCAAGGCTTCTGGAATCCTGGAGCTTTACTCAACAAATAGCAGTATCCTTGAATAAGAATATTCAGTAACTTGAATCTATTTCAGGACACCAGAACATATACTGTGTAAACAAAGACTTTTTAGAACTAATTATCTCTTCTGCCAGACACTCTATGTCCTCTAGTGACAAAGGGACCTTTCCATTACTAATCATAGCTATGTTTTTCAATTTTCATTTTAAAGTTGATCATGTATGGTACAGTGGGAAAAGTGCTGAAATCAGAATCAGTAGAGCTGGGTTCAGATCCTGTTTGATCTCTGGAATTCAGTTTCCTCATCTATAAAATACGGAATTCAGAGTAGATATCCTTTGTGATCCCTTTCAGCTCTGAGTCTCTCTCACTGAGTGATTGCATCAGGTCTCATGGATTCATTTATCACCTCTCTGCAGATGACTCCAGTTTCTATAGGGTATAATCAGCCCTAGCCTCTTTCCCTTTATCTCCAGTCTTATGTTACCATGTGTCAGTTGAACATTTCCAAATGATTGCAACAATTCTAAATGTCCTGATAGAACCCATTATCTTTTCCTTCAAACCCACCCCTCCTCTGTCCTTGTTTATGTCTGTCAAAGGCACCACCACTGTCCCAGTCACCCAGGTTCAAAACCTCAGTCATTCTCAATCTTACTTCTCATATTTAATCATTTCCCTGTTTAATCATTTCTACTTCCATAACTTCTTTCATACCTGGCTCTTTCTTTCCACTCACAAGCATTAACCTTGTGAAGACCTTCATCACCCCTTGCCTGATCTATTTCATTAACCCCCTTTATTCTCTGTGTTTCATGTCTCTCCCAATTATGAATCATCTTTCAGAAGTTGCCGAAGAGACTTTCACAAATAACATATAGAGCTTTACATTTGCAAAACACTGTGCATATATTATTTCATTTGATCCTGAGAACAACCCTATGAGTTAGACACTATTATTATTCTATTTTACAGACAAGAAAACCATATGAGAGAGGTTCAGTAACTTGCCTGGGGTTTCATGGCAATCACATGTCTGATGTGTAATTGGATCTTGTCTTCTGGACTCCAAGTCACCTCTCTAGTGTTTCCTTCTCGTCCCTCAGATCAATAAATGTTCATCTGTATGATATGTAGAGCCCTTCAAAATCTGGCTACAATCAGCTTTTGAAGATGCCTTGCATATTGCTTCACTTAATGTACTCTACAGTGCAGTCCCACTATCCTAACTGCTCCTTACCACAGATGACCCTCCATCTCCCATGACTGTGTCTTTTATTAGGGTCGAACCCTCCATATAAGTCCTTGTCCATTCCTTGAATGTAAACTGTCCTTACCTCTGCTTTATAGAATCCCTAGCTTTCTTCAAAGTTCAAATTAAACACTTCTCCATGAGACCTTACACGATCCCCTTAAGTGTTCATGTCCTTCCCCAACATCCTTACCAAATTTACCTTACATTTCCTTTGCACATATTTTGCTTTTAATTATGTGAGATTTTTTTCTTGTTTTTCAACCTGATGAAAATATAATCTCCCCAAAGATTCTTTGCATTTAATTTATATCCCTAGTGCTCTGACAAGATCCTGGTATATATTAGGGGCTCATTTCAAATTTGTTAATTATTTTAATTTAGCTCTTTAAAGAACATACATATGCCTTTTTAAACTTTGGGTACTAGAATAAATTATGTTAATATTTTATCTTATATTGTACAACCCCTGCTTTCCTGGTACAAATTCTATTTGGCAATAGTGTGTAATCTTTTTAATATATTGTTATAATCTTTCAGCTAGTCATTTATTTAGAATTTTTGCTTCCATATTCATTGATTAGTTTGTTATATAATTTTCTTTCTCTGTTTTTACTGTTGCTGGGTTAGGCATCAATATCATATTTGTTTCCTAAGAGGAGTTTGGTAGGAATCCGTCTTTTCTTATCATACCAAATAACTTATTTCATATTGGAACTAGTTGATCTTTAAATGTTTGATAGAATTCACTTGCAAATCTGTCTAGTCCTGGTGACTGAAGAACAAGGTACAGTCCCTACCCCAGGCAAAAGGTAGAGTAGGCATTGCAGGTATAGCTGTTGCTGTGTGACTGCCTCCAGAGCTCCTGGCCTGAAGATTATAGGGGGACCAAGCAAAAATTCAGAGGGTAATTGCTCTTGCCTTGACCTGCTTGGATCTGGTTCACGGTTTTGGGCAGTAGTCCAGAGGTAAGAAATGCCCATGTGCCCAAGCTTGTGGTGGATGTACAGAGGGCAAGCTCCTCAGACCTCTGGCAACAATTGTGAAAACCCCAGTGATAAAGGACAAAGCTCTCAACTCTGAAAGCAGAGTTCTACCATGGCAAAGAGCTTAAAAATCAAGTAATTGGCTGATAAGATGTAATGGAAATGCAGATTTGGAGATCTTCCCTGCCCCTAGGCCCTTTGATTGGCTTAAGAGACTTTAATTGACTTAATTGACTCTGAGAACCTTCTTTAATTTGAAACTATATGCTGCCCTCTAAGAGGCTGAATGTGGTCACATGGAGCCTGTGGTAGGAGGCTTCTTTTTCAGGAATGCCCACACCTTGATACTGTGTGATTGGGCAGTGGGTCAAGAGGGTGGTTACATTCTCTGAGACAGGAGAAGGCTATATAAACCCTGATGGGAGGCCTTGCTTTGGGGGCTCACTTTGAGAAGTGTTGTGTGATTTGACCAGATGAGACTCTGGGAAACTGTTGTTGAGAGCCCCCTGGCTTTGAAAACCAAGATATTGATGCTTCCCTCTCTGGTAAATATGATTAGGTATTGATATAATAGTTGGACAGTTTGGAAGCCTGTCTATTTGATCTGTCTGTATACTCTGAAGTTCAGGGTGCTGACTTTTTTCCCCTGAACTAGGTAATATATGTTTGTTTGATTAAAGTAAGCTTGTTAACCCATTTTGAGTTGCTTTCCTTTACAAAAGCAGATCTAAGAACCTGTGTTGGCAGCCACTCTTGGGATTCTGGGGTTCTTGCTGCTACATAAGATGAGCAAGCAACAGAAGCACAAATAGACCATAAAATCCTTGTTTGGGACAAAAAGTCTCAAAATGTGGAACCAGAAAAAGTAAACAAAGTTAAAACTCCTGCATCAAAAGCTTCCAAGAAAAAATATGACTTGGTTAGAAGCCATGGAGGAGCTCAAAAAGGATTTTGAAAATCAAGTAAGAGAAGTGGAAGAAAAATCTGGAAGAGAAATGATAATGATGCAAGAAAATCAGAGAAACCAAGTCAAAAGCCTGCTAAAGGAGACCCAGAAAATATTGAAGAAAATATCACCTTAAAAATAAACTAATTCCAGGGGCAGAGTCAAGATGGCAGAGTAGTAACAGCACTTTTGCATAGATCCTGCTCCCAGCACTTCCAAATTTATGTAAAGGGGGATTCTTAACAAAATCTGGAGCTCCAGAACCCACAAAATGACACAGAGATGCTAACCTCCCACTGAGGAGCCGAGCCCAGGACCTCATGAGTTGGAGGTTTTAGCCTCAGGGCAGCCAGACCAGCAGCTGGGTGGAGGGACTCCAGAACACCAGCAGATGTGCCATTTCCAGAAATATCAACACATAGATGTCATGGACAAAGTGAGAGGTTAGTCTGGTATGGACTTTGGGACTGGTTGGGAGAAAGCTTAGCCTCTTTCTCTGGGGGCAAGAAGCCACTGAGTAGCTGTGCAGCACAGCCTGCCACTTTGCAGCTTCAGTTGCAGCTTCAGCTTTTGACCTGCAGACTGTAGGGATATCCGGCGATCAGTCTGGGGGTTAATAACTCTTGCTCTAACCTTCCTGGATCTGGATTGTGCTATGGGATGAAGGTCTTAGGGTGTGTGAACAGCTTGTCAGAACATATGGAGGCTTCAGAGAGGGAACCCAACTAATACCTCCGGAAGCTAAGAAAACCCGTGTTTGGGACAGAAGCTCCCCTGGCTGGTGACAGATTCCTACTGTGGCAACAAGCCCAAAAGTCAAGTATTGAGTGGCAACATGCCTAGGCAAAGGAAACAAAAGAAACAGAAAAATTCAACATGAGACCTCTATTTGGGGGGCAAAGAGGATCAAATCATGGAACAGCAGGAAGACTGGGAGGTCAGAACTCCTACACCAAAAACCCCAAATGAAAATTCGAGCTGGTTACAGGCCATAGAGGACCTTAAGAAGAAGATAAGAGAAATGGAGGAAACATTGGGAAGAGAAATGAGAAAGATGCAAGAAAAGTATGACATGAGAGTCAACAGCCTGACTGAGTAAAATAACACCTTGAAAAATAGACTAACTCAAATGGCAAAGGAGTCTCAAAAAGTCAATAACAAGAAGAATGCCTTAAAAAGCTGAATTTGCCATATGGAAAAGAATCTCAAAAGCTCACTGAGGAGAATCATACCTTCAGAATTAGATTGGAGCAAATGGAAGGTAGTGACTTTATGAGAAATCAAGATGCTGTTAAGCAGATCTAAACAAATGAAAGAATAGAAGGCAATGTGAAATATCTCATGGGAAAAACCACTGACCTGGAAAATAGATCCAGTTATCAGACTACCTGAAAACAATGATCAAAGAAAGAAACTAGAAATCATTATTCAAGAAATTCTCAAGGAAAATTGCCCTGATGTATTAGAACCAGAGGGCAAAACAGAGGTTGAAAGAATCCACCAATCACCTCCTGAAAAAAGATCCCAAAAAGAAAACTCCTAGGAATATTATAGCCAGGGTCCAGAATTCTAAGATCAAGGAGAAAATATTGCAAGCAGCCAGGAAGAAGCAATTTCAATATTGTGGAAACACAATCAGGATAACTAAGGATCTGGCAGCTTCTACACTCGGGATTGAAGGGCATGTAATATGGTATTCCTGAGGGCAAAGTAGCTGGGATTAAAACCAAGAATCACATACCCAGCAAAACTGAGTATCATGCTTCAGGGGAAAATATGGTCATTCAGTGAAGTACAGGACTTTCAAGCATTCTTGATGAAAAAACAGATTTGAATAGAAAATTTGACATTCAGATACAAGAAGCAAGAGATTCTTGAGAAGGCAAATGGAAAATAATTCATAATGAACTTATCAAATTTCAACTATTTACATTCCTACATGGAAAAACAATAACTGTTATTGATGAAATTTTTCTCAGTATGAAAGTAATTGAAGGAACGGTATATGGGCATATGAATATATATGTGAATGTGTCTATATATGTTTACAGGTATACATAGATAGAGGGCACAGGTATAATAGGAAGGGATGATACTTAAAAGGTGAAATTAAGAGATGAGATAGGAATATAACAAGAGGAGATGGGGAGAGACAGAATGACATAAAGTATCCCATATAGAAAAGGCAAGGGAAAATTGTTATAAGGGAGGGGAAGAAGAGGAAGGCAGAAAAGGCAAAACCTTATTCTCATTGAATTTGGATCAGGGAGGGAATGACATACATATTAAACAGGATATCCCACCCTACAGGAGAGTAGGGGGGAAGGGGATGTGAGGGAGGATGATGGAAAGGAGGGTGGGAGGGAAGGGGGAAGGGAAGTTGGAAGCACCCACTTTTGAAAAGGGGCAGGATCAAAGTAGGGAATAGACCAAATGGGAGGTGGAATAGGAGGGAGGGAAATATAGTCAGTCTTTTACAATATATCTACTATGGTAGTGTTTTGCATAGCTACACATGTACAACATATACTGAATTGCTTACCTTCCCAGTAAGGGTGGGTGACAAGGGAGGAAGGGAATGAATCTGGAATTCAAAGTTTTAAAATCAAATGTTTAAAAATACATAAATAATAATAAAATACATAAATAATAAAGTTTTAAAATCAAATGTTTAAAAATACATAAATACTATTTTATGTGTTAAGGTTTTGCCTTTTCTGCCTTCCTCTTCTTCCCCTCCCTTATAACCATTTTCCCTTGCCTTTTCTATATGGGATACTTTATGTCATTCTGTCTCTCCCCATCTCCTCTTGTTATATTCCTATCTCACCTCTTAATTTCACCTTTTAAGTATCATCCCTTCCTATTATACCTGTGCCCTCTATCTATGTATACCTGTAAACATATATAGACACATACACAATACTATTAATACTATTTTACATATACTTGGGAAATAAGATATAGTCATTGGGGCACAGAGATTCACCTTGCCTTACTGAAAAAGTTGAAGGGGGTATGGGAGAAGGTATGAGAGTGAGAAGAAGGGATGAGGGGACATCCCGTGGGACTGTTATTCTGGGGTGGGGCATAGGAAAAATGAGGAAAAAACTGTAACTCAAAATCTGATGGAAATGAATGATGTAAATGAGAAGTTAATAAAGCATTTGAAAAAAAATAAACTATTTCAAATGGCAAAATTGGTCCAAAAAGCCAATTTGGAGAAGAATGCCTTAAAAAGCCAAATTTTCCAGATGGGAAAGGAATTTCAAAAATTCTCTGAAGAGAATAATTCCTTCAAAGTTATCTTGGAGAAAATGGAAGCTAATGATTTTATGAGAAATCAAGATACTATAAAAAGATCCAAACAAATGAAAAAAAAAATAGAAGGCAATGTGAAATATCTCATTGGAAAAACCACTGACCTGGATAATACACCCAGGAGAGATAATTTAAAAATTATTGGACTACATGAAAACCATGGTCAAGAAAAGAGTTTAGACATCAACTTTCAAGTAATTATCAAACAAGCTTTCCCTGGTATTCTAGAAACAGAGGGCAAAATAAAAATTGAAGGAATTCACCAATCACCTCTTGAAACAGATCCCCAAAAGAAAACTCCTAGAAATATCATAGCCAGGTTCTGGAGTTCCCAGAACAAGGAGAAAATATCACAAGCTGTCAAGAATAAACAATTTGAGTATTGTGGAAACACAGTCAGGATAACACAAGATCTAGCAACTTCTATATTAAGGAACTGAAGGGTTTGCAATATGATATTCTGGAAGTCAAAGGAGCTAGGATTAGATCCAAGAATCACCTACCCAGCAAAACTGAGTGTAATGTTACAGGGGAATATATGGTAATTCATGAAATAGAGGACTTTCAAGCATTCTTGATGAAAAAACCTAAGTGGAACTGAAAATTTGACTTTCAAATACAAGAAGCAAGAGAAGCATTAGAAGGAAAACAGGAAAAAGAAATCATAAGGAACTTATTAAAGTTGAACTATTCACATTCCTCCATGGAAAAATGATGGTTTTAATTCGTGAGGCTTTTCTCAGTATGAGGATAGTTGAAGGGAATATACATGTGCATGTATATGCATACATATATATATATATGTGTGTGTGTGTGTGTGTTTATATAGGAGGTCATATATGTGTATAAATACATATGTGAGTGTGTGTATATATGTGTACATGTACACTTAGACAGAGGACACAGGATCAGTTGAATAAGAAAGGATGATATTTTAAAAATAAGATTGAGGTGAGAGAAGAATATAATGAGAGGAGATAGGGAGAGATAGAATAGTGTAAATTATCTCATATAAAAGAAGCAAGAGAAAACTGGTACAATGGAAGGGAAGAAAGGGATGGCAAAAAGTAATGGGTCAATTTTACTCTCATTTAATTTGCTTTCAGTAGGAAATAACACACACTCTCAATTGGGTATCTTACACTAGAGAAAAGTAGGGGGGAAGGGGATAAGAGGGAGGATGACAGAAGGAAGGGCAGGTTGGAGGAGAGAGTATTTAGAAGCATATACTTTTGAAAAGGGAAAGGGTCAAAGTAGAAAATAGAATATTTGGAGGGCAGGATAGAATGGAGGGAAATATAGTTAGTCTTTCTCAATATATCTAATATGGAAACATTTTGCATAACTACATTTGCATAACTATATTGAATTGCTTATCTTCCCAGTGAGGGTGGCTGGAGAGGGAAGAAGGGAAAGAATCTGGAAATAAAAGGTTTTAAAACAAATGTTAAAAGATATATATTTTATACATGCTTCTGTAGAATAAGATATATAGGTTCTGGGTTATAGATATCCATCTTGTCCTAATAGAAAGTTAGAGGAGGGATGGGGCAGGATATAAGACAGAGAAGAATTGGTGAAGGTATCTTCAGTAGGCTCACTATTTTTGGGGTGGCAGTCGGGGAAAAACAGGGAGAAAATTTGTAATTCAAAATCTTTTGAAAATGAATGTTGAAAACAAAAAATAAACAAATATTTTAAAAGAATCCAAAGTAACTGTTAGCATAGAGATTCTACAGAGCAATTTGTGTTGATTATGTTAAAATCCATTGATGTTTATAATCCATAAGTACTCTGAAGGAAGATACTGTGAGCTGAGGGCTCCATTTTAACCCTAGGTGTGAGCAGGGCCTAGTATACCTGGCATGCATTATTTACATGCTTATAGATGTGAGCTTACTCAAAGTAGGGGAAGGTGAATAAGGATACAAATCCTACTACGTGGCAGGCAGTATGCTAAGTGCTTTAACATATATTGTCTCATTTGTCAGCACAAAGTAGATGCTGTTATTATCCACATTTTTCAGTTGAGGAAACTGAGGTAAACAGAGGTTAAGTGACTTGTACAGTATCATGTAGATAGTAACTCTCTGAGATGAGATTTGAACTGAAGTATCCCTGATTCCAGGCCCAGCACTGTAATTACTGTGCCACCAGCCACCTCTATAACAATAACTAGCAATCATATAGCATGTTAAGGTTTACAGCATGCTTTACAAGTTTTAATTCTTTTGACTCTCATGACAATCCTGGGAGGTTGGTGTTATATTTTTCTTTCTTTAGTTCTTTCTTTTTGCTTTTTGTTAATGCACTTTTTTGTTCTTTCTTTTTGGCTTATAGAAATAAATAGCATATTATTTTCCCCAATTACATATTAAAAACAAAATTTAGCATTCATTTTTACAAGATTTTGATTTCCAAATTTTTCTCCTTCCTTTCCCCCTTCTCTTCTAAAAATGTTTGGCAGTTTGACATAGTTTATACATGTGCTATCATGTAAAACACATTTCCATATTTGTCATAGTGGCAGAAGAAGAAAGACCAAAAGGAAATAAAATTATAAGTAAAAATAAAGTAAGTGGAAAAATATGCTTCTATCTGCATTCTAAGTGCATTGATTCTTTCTCTGGATATAGATAACATATTCTTTCATGAATCGTTTTAATTGTCTTGAATGATTGTGTTGCTAAGAAGAGCTAAGACATTTTTAGCTGATCATAACCCATTGTGGCTGGGACTTTGTAAAATGTTTTCCTGTTCATCATTTCTTGTTGCACAATAGTATTCCAGTACATTTATATGCCACAGCTTCTTCGGCCATTACTAAATAAATGGGCACCCCTTCCACTCCCAGTGTGTTACCACCACACAAAGGGCTGTTGTACATATCTCGGGACACAGAGGTTCTCTTCCCTTTGCATAATCTCTTTGGGGTACAGACAACAGCAGTGGGGTTGCTCCATCGAAGGGCGTGCAGTTTAGTGACCTTTGGGAATAGTTCCAAATTGTTCTCCATTATTTTAGTGTGCCAGTTTTCCCATATTCTCTTCAACATTTATCATTTTCTTTTTTAATATCACTCAATCTGATTGGTGTGAGGTGGGGTTTTAGAGCTGTTTTAATTTGCATTTCTCTAATCAAAAGTGATTTGTGACACTTCTTCATATGCCTCTAGATATCTGTGATTTCTTTATCTGAAAATTGTCTACTCGTATACTTAGACCATTTATCAACTGAGGAATGACTTCTATTCTTGTCAATTTGACTCAGTTATTTATATATTTGAGAAATGAGATCTTTATCAGAAATACTGTAAATATTACTTCCCAGTTTTCTATTTTCCTTCTACTCTTTGTTGAATTGGTTCTGTTTCTACAAAAGCTTTTCAAATT